>LNAC01000057.1:3167274-3179073 GCA_002007465.1 Ailurus styani
GAGGGGGGCCATTTGGGGGCGGGGTGCTTGTCAGGGAACGAGAAGGAGCCTGGAGGGGCGCCTGGGTGGCTCAGTCAGTTATGCCTCTGACTCTTGGTTTCAGCTCAGGTCATGCATGGTCTCAGGGTCCTGAGATGGAGCCCCTCCCCAGCCCTGTGCTGGGCGCGAGTCTGCTTAGGATTCTTTCTCCCTCTCCCTCGGCCCTCCCTCTCCTCTCGATCTTTAAAAAAAAGGAGCCTGGAAAAGGTATAAACAATCCTGGACAATGAGCCAGGAGGGAGTGGTTGGGATTGGTGAGCTTGGGGACATGGGAAAGCTTCCTGGAATAAGTGTTGAAAAGTGAGTAGGATTTAGGGGTGGCAAAGGTCCCTTCTAACTGTAAAGTTCAGGAGGCAGACTGCCAAAAGCTTGGCCAGGTGAGAGGAAGAGCAGGCCAGCTAGACAGGCCCCAAAGCCCCTGGGGCTCTGCCACTTCTTAGTCTTGGGGAGAGTTCACGGACACAAATCACTCAGGCTTTTGCAGAGTTTGGCATGAGCACATTTTCTGAATGATGGTATATTGCCCTTTTTTTTTTTTTTTTTAAGACTGGGGAGGGGCAGAGGCAGAAGAAGAGGAAGAGAGAGAATTTTAAGCAGGCTCCAGGTGCAGTGTGGAGCCCCACACAGGGCGGATCCCTCAACCTTGAGATCATGACCGGAGCCAAAATCAAGAGCGGGCTCCTTAACCCACTGAGCCACCCAGGTGCCCTGAAGATGTATTTCCTATTGTTCCTGTAATAAATTACCATGAACTTAGTGGTTTGAAACAACACAAATTTATTATCTTACAGTTCTGTGGGTCAGAAGTCTGATGTGGGGGCACCTGGATGGCTCAGTTGGTTAAGGGGCTGCCTTCGGCTCAGGTCATGATTCCAGGGTCCTGGGATCAAGCCCTGCATCAGGCTCCCTGCTCAGCAGAGAGCCTGCTTCTCTCTCTCCCTCTGCCTGCTACTTTGCTTACTTGTGTTCTCTATCTCTCTGTCAAGTAAATTAAAAAAAAAAAATCTGATGTGGGCTCACTGGGCTAAAGCTGAGCTGTCAGCAACATTGAGTTCTTCCTGGGGGCTCAAGGAAGGACTCTGTTTCCTTGCCTTTTGGAGCTAGAGGAGGCTGCATCCCTTAGTTCAGGCCCCTCAAAATATTCTAAGCCAACAGCAATGTTGGGTGATTCCTTCTGCTGCTCTCACTGACTCTCCTCTTCTGCCCCCCTCTTGTTTATAAGGACCCTTGTGTTTACATCGGGCCTACCCAGAAAATCCAGGAAAATCTCATTTGAAGGTCAGCTGATAAGCAGCCTAATTCCAACCAAAACCTGAAGCGCCCTTTGCCATGTAACCTAATTTATTCACAGGTTCCAGGGATTAAGACATGTGCATCTTTGGGGGCCAGGACGGACATTATTCTTTCACCACAATTAATTAAAGAGTCCAGGACTAAAAAAAGTACAACTACAGGTCGGCCTGGCTGGAGCCAGGAGGGGTCTGGGCAGGGAGTGCTCTGGAACCGAGAGTGAGAACGGAGGCTGGGGGAGAAGGTGGGGTGGCCTAGGAACTCCAGAGGTAGTTCGAATTTTGGTGGGCTGGGCAGGAAGAATGTACTCAGCGCTGGGGGCCTGGAGGAAATGGGGCCGGAAGGCTGATGCCCAGTACGGTGAGGCCCAGCTGGAGGACAAGGGCGTTCCTAATAGCTTTGCCTGAAACAATGACAAAAAGGACCCTCATGGGCACGAGCCCTCTGAGTCAGCCCTATCCTGAGCTTTGTATTTGGAAGTTTTATCTATTTTTCTTTCTTTCTTTCTTTCTTTCTCTCCCTTCCTTCCTTCCTTTTTTTTTTTTTTTAAGATTTACCCTCAAATTGAATAACCTTTAAATCCTACAAAACCTGGTTCCACCCCAGGCACCGGATCTGACTTGGAGGAAGCAGATAGTGTTTCAGCTGCAGGTAGGAAATGTGGCAGATTAAGAGGGACTCACAGTTCGAGAGTGAACAGAGGGTGTAACATCAAGAGATGTCATTCCAAGACTGGGAAAGGAAATCAGGTGGGAGCTAGAGAGTGGGGCCGAAGGGAAGGTGCTGGAGAGAAAGGGAGTGTGTGTTGTTACTGCCATGTGGAACTGGGTGTGTTTGCAGACACGGAGAGGATTCGATTTAAGGGGTTCCAGAATTGGAAGTGAGGTGAAGAAGGGTTTAGAGGGGACTTTAGCTTTATGTGTGTTTCCATTTTTTTGTAAGGAGAATGTTTTGGGTTACCTGTGTAATTAGGAATTGGTTTGGGGGGCATCTGGGTGGCTGAGTCAGTTAAGCAGCTGCCTTCAGCTCAGGTCTGATCCCAGGGTCCTGGGATCAAGCCCCACATCGGGCTCCCTGCTCGGCGGAGAGTCTACTTCTCCCTCTCCCTCTGCCTCTCCCCCACTTGTTCTGTCTCGCTATCTCTTTCACTATCTCATTCGCTCTCTTTCAAATAAATAAAATCTTAAAAAAAAAAAAAAGGAATTGCTTTGGAAAGGGAGTAGGCAGGACCTCCTCTGTCTGGAAGTTTGGGAGGACTGGCTCTGTGGGGGGCCATTCCCAAGGTCAGCCATGCAGCCCTGAGTGGAAGGTGTGTGGGACTGTGTAACCTGCTCTATTTCTTTTATGCATTCTTTTCTGAAAGGCCGGAGCGTGCAGTCATGGAAGTTAAATTGACTGAGGTGATTTATAGATATGTTTTCCTTTTCTATTCCAGGCTATTTAGTTCTTTCTGCTTTTATTTTAAGACTCTCAATTTATATGTATCTTTGACTCCAAGCATATTCAAGTCACTTTTTTTTTGGTGACAGCTTCATCGAGTTATAATTCATATAACCGCACAATCCACCCACTTCAAGCATACAATCCGGTGGTCTTTAGTACATTCCCAGAGGTGCACAACCATCACACAGGTGGTTTTAGCATATTTTCAACACCCTAAAAAGAAACGCTGTATCTTTGAGCTATCAACCCCCCAGCTTCTCCCAGGCCACCACTGATCCACTTTCCGTCCCTGTGGACTTGCCTATTCCAGACATTTCATAAATGGACTCGTATATGTCCTTCTGGGACAAGCTTCTTTCACTTGGCATAAAGTTCTCGTGTTCAGCCGTGGCCCAACATCCACCAGCACTTCCTGCCTTTTATGGCTGAATAGTCTGCTGTATGGATATGCCACATTTTGTTTATCCATTTATCAGTTGATGAAAATTTGGGTCAAATCCCTTTAAGAAGCAGATTATGTAATTAAAAATAAAGCAAACTCCAAAAAGGTCACAGATGGAATATGACTCTTTGTATATATTGGTTTAACACACTTGCCTTCTCAGTCTTTGAAGCAGGTGTTTTTTTCTACTGGAAATGGGAAATCAAGGACTTCAAAAGTGCTCTTAAAGTTGAGTTATGATTGAAAACATGTTTTGTGAAAAACCTTGGTAATGTGTCCCAGCTTTCTTTGTGTACGTGCTGTGTGCATGTGGGTTTTTGTTTGTTTGTTTGTTTCTGGGTTGTTGTTTTTTTTTAAGATTTTATTCATTTATTTGACAGGGGGAGTGGGAGAGGGAGAAGCAGGCATCCCGCTGAGCAGGGAGCCCGATGTGGGGCTCAATCCCAGGACCCTGGGATCTGACCTGAGCCAAAAAGGCAGTTGCTCAACTAACTGAGCCACCCAACCGCCCCTATGCATGTTGTTTTAAAAATGGAATTAGTCTTTTCAAAATAATAAAATATTTGCTGGAGAATTAACCTCCGCTGTTTGGGGTTTTGTCAAAAATACCATGATTGAATTCTTGGGACCCTTACACTGGACATGTGGCATTCCCAGCCTTCACCCCCCTGTTGTGGGCAGGTCCTCCAGCCCCCGGCAGCAGGTGTCTGGGAAGTTTTTAAAAATTTTTTTAAAGATTTTATTTATTAGTGAGAGAGGGAACACAACCCAGGAGGAGGGGTCAAGGGAGAGGGAGAGCAGACTCCCCACTGAGCAGGGAGCCCGATACGGGGCTCGATCCCAGGACCCCAGGATCATGACCTGAGCCGAAGTCGGATGCCTAACTGACTGAGCCACCCAGATGCCCCTGGGAAGTTTAAATTGAACCTGCATCTAAAGAGAGGCCTCTTACATTAATTGACTTCATATTTCTGTGTGCGGCAGAGATCAAGTTCAGGAGTGCTCAGTTACTTTAGATGTTTCCAGGTGGAAAGCTGCTTACAACCACCGATGGCCATGATTAACCATTGACTGTTTTCTTCTCCCTGTTTTCCCATCGGGCCTCCCCGGTCACTCCATCACCAGGGCAGCATCTGACAATTGAACACGTTCTCTCTCTCTCAGCCTTTGTCGCCACCTTTCCTCCTGCCCAGCCCCGTCTCCGGAGTTCCTCCCCGCCCCCCGCAGCCTCACTGCCCCTCCCAGGTCCCCCATGGCCTTGGGCTGAGGGCAGCTCACATCTGTCTCCTGCTCTCCCGCCTGCAAAGCGCGCACTGCACAATGCTTCACTAGTGGCCGCCAGGGACCTGGGGAGATAGAAGAGGCAGGTGATTTCACTGTCAAAATGGGAAAAGACCAAAAACACGTTGGGAGGGCCCATGGAGGTCAGACTTGAACTCAGGTCAGTCCGAGCTGAAATGGAACCCGCATCCCTCTTCTCTTTGGAGGTGTAGCTCCTGGCGCCGTTAGCTCCGTGAGTGCAGAGGTCTGGCCCTGTTCTTGGTGGTGTCTGTGTCCGTGTCTCGTGCACATTCAGTGCTCAGCACGTGGCTGTCAGCCACCCATTTGTTCTCTTCCTTGAACAGACTCTTAGGTCTTCTAGTTTCTTAAGAAGCAGAATATCTTCTAGCATTTTTCTCCCAAATAGGAAGTTCTGTCCTAAATTGAGTGGGTTTTTGTGGTGTCTTGGGCCAAGGGGGCGGGGTGTTGGTATGTGAGTCAGTGGGGTTCCGAGTCGGGTGTGGTTCGGATCGGCTCCTTCTAACCCATCTCCCCTGGTTGTCTGCTCCCCAGGGCTACCTATGTACATGAAGTCCCTGCGCTGGGCGCTGGCGGTCATGGCTGTGTTTCTGGCCATGTCCGCAGTCGCCATCGTGGCTCTGGCTTCTAGAGCAGGTATGGTGCCTCCTCCCAGTCCCTCTCCTCCCCTGCCCACCACTAGGCCTTATGGCAGCTTTTCAAGAATTAGAAAATGACGTCCCCACGGGGCTTGTTGAGCAAAGAGAGGGACAAAGAGCTCCGGCCTCCCACGGGACACAGCCTGTGCTCTAACAAGCAGGGGGTTGGTGGCTCCCACGTGGGGGGCTCTGTGCACCCCACGGACTCCACGGCCTGCCTGGGGCCCTGATCACCCTGCTTGCCGTCCCGAGGCTCACCAGTTCCATGCTCCAGATTTGCCCCATCACTCACAATGTTGGCCAGCTTTTGATTATTTATTCATTTTTTTTAAAGATTTTCATTTATTTATTTGAGAGAGAGAGAGCCACAGAGAGAGCACAAGCAGGGGAAGCAGCAGAGGGAGAGGGAAAAGCAGACTCCCCGCTGAGCAGGGAGCCCAAGGCGGGACTTGATCCTAGGACCCTGAGATCAAGACCCAAGCCAAAGGCAGATGCTTGACCAACTGAGCCACCCAGGTGCCCCAGATTTTGATTTTTTTCACATGCATACATTCAGTTCTTTATAGTGGTTTCTCTGCTTGTAGGGACCAGGTGCCGGCCGTGCCCCCAGGGCTGGGTGTGGTCCGAGGAGCACTGCTACTACCTCTCTGCTGAAGCTCAGGCCTGGGAGGCCAGCCAGGCCTTCTGCTCAGCTCACCAGGCTACCCTCCCGCTGCTGAGCCACACCCAGGTGAGAAGGAGGCGGCGGGCGGTGCAAGGATGTAGGTGTCCTTACAGACCACAGACTCCTAACAAAGATCTAGCGAATCTCTACATTGCAGACAAAATCACCCCAGCCCAGGGCGATGACATGACATGGGGAAGGACCAGATGTCAGGGCTCCAAGGTCTTCAACTTACTCTGCATTCCAAGAAGTAGAGGCGGAGCTGGGGAGATGGGAGCGGGGATGGTCCCATCCAGCCTGTGGCCAAGCAGTTAACAGGGAGCCTGCCTTCTGCCAGTGCTTTCATAAGTGTTTATCAGGCACCTACACTGTGTTTGGCACCGGGAATTCAAGGAAAAGCTAGAACACCCAGGCTCCACCTTTACACGGCCAACAGAGCAGTGAGTGTGGCAGACGTTAATCAAGAAACCGCAGAAATAGGTGTTTAATCACTATATTGATCTGTCCTGTGGAGGGAAGGTACACAGTCCTCGAGGTATGCGTTGTCTTGGAACCTTGTCTCTGTCCTTGGTATGCTTTTGCCTCTTTCCTAGGCAGGATCCCCGTTTCTTAGATCTCAAGACTTTTTCTTGGTTTATAGTCTTTTCTTGGTGGAGCACATACACTAAATTTCCTGGAAAAAAGTGCATGCCTGGTAAATTTCTTGGGACCTGTCATGTCTGAAGATACTTTTATTCTAACCTTATCTGACTGATAGCTTGGCTGGGTATAGAATTCTAGGGTGGAAATAGTTTTCCCCCAGAATTGTGCTGGTTTTGCTCCGTTACCTCCCAGTGTTCAGTCTTACCATTTAATAAGTCTGATTTCTGATCCTTTGTATGTGACTCCCCACCCCCTCCAAATTTCAGGGCCTTCATCTTTGTTCTCTCTCTGTCCTGAAATTGAACAGTTCTATCCCCTTGTCAGTGTTTTACTTCATTTTTATTTCTGCTGCCTTATTTTTAATTTTGAGAACTCTTTTCGATTCTTCAAATAGCCTTTTTTATGGTGTCCTATTTGTTTCAAGGATGCAATATCTTCTCTTATCTCATTTAAAGATTTATTTATTTGAGAGAGAGAGAGAGAGAGAGCGCACGTACACACAGAGGGAGAAGGAGAAGTAGACTCCCCGCTGAGCAGGGAGCCTGATGTGGAACTTGATTCCAGGTTCCCGGGATCATGACCTGAGCTGAAGGCAGCCACTTAGCCCACTGAGCCACCCAGGCGCCCCTCTCTAATTTCATTTTAGATAGTAGTTTTATCTAACTTTGTTTTTGAAATTTGTTCTGCTCCCTGTAGTATGTCTGTTTTTTTCTGCAAGTACCTTTTATTCTAGGTATGCATTGTGGGAATTTTTTTGTCTTTTCATGTTAGAAAATTTCCTAAAATGTCTGATGATCCTTGGCTGTTATAATCAAGAGTAAACTAAAGAACAGATCGGAAGCACTGTGTCAGGGTGGAGGTGAGGGGATGCATTGAGCTTTATTAGAGGCAGGCTTTGCAATGGGGAATTCAGGCTGGGGCTCAACTATTCTTTTCCTTTTTTCTTTTTTTAATTTTTTTTTTAAAGTGAGTGCTGATATTTTTTTTTAAGATTTTTTTATTATTATTTATTTATTTGACAGAGAGAGAGATCACAAGTAGGCAGAGAGGCAGGCAGAGAGAGGAGGAAGCAGGCTCCCCGCCGAGCAGGGAGCCCAATTGGGGGCTCAATCCCAGGACCCTGAGATCATGACCTGAGCCCAAGGCAGAAGCTTTAACCCACTGAGCCACCCAGGCGCCCTAATTTTTTTTTTTTTTAAGTCAGCATTCCAGGAGCAGTGGGGAAAGGGAGCCAAGGTTTCACTTGTAAGAATGTAGCCCTTAATCCGTCCCCTTTTTTGGTGTAAGTACCTCCAACCCTCCGCCAAGCCTGGTGCTCTGGGTCCCCCGGTCCCCTGTGGTTTTGCTCTCGAGTTCTCCAGGTGACCTGCCGTATGGGAGGGGTGAGTGGATTTTGTGGGAAGAAGTAGGAGAGGGGTCTTCACCACTTCTTTTATAGACTTTTCAACAGAAACTTCTTTCCTAGGCCCCTTTGCCCAAACCATGGCCTCCAGAAGGACCTGTTGCCTCTAACATTTGAGTATTTGGTGTCTCTCTGAGCTTCCTCTCACTCGACCTTTTCCCTGAAAACCACAGAGCTTTCTTATGGCTGCTCAGCCGACTATGGCTGTCCGGTTGCCCAAGTTCTGGGGACATTTCTCATGGGCTATCACCTCCCGTTCTTGTCTCTTATTTTCCCCTTCTGTTACCATTTCAGGAAATTCCTTTCTATTCCTATTCTCTTAAGAATTTTAAACGTGAATGAGTTTAATTTCATTGGATGCTTTGTGTATCTATTGAGATGATATCTTTTTTTGTTTACTCCCCGAATCTCTCTTTTTGTGTGAATTACATTGATTTTTTTTTTTTTTTTTAATATTCTAGGCCTCTTGTGATCGTTTACTCAGCCATGACTTTTTCTTCCCCCCAGACTTCTGGATTTGACTTGTTAATATTTTACTTAGGGTTTCTCGTATATGACATTTTGTTTTCTTGGGACTGATCCTGCCCAGTCCTGACCCGAAAGCTATTCTGCTCCGTACAACAGGGAAGGGGGTCCCTGCCTCTTTCCTTCTCTCTGGGAGAGTTCCCTGGAAGCGGCTATAAAGCCGAGCCGGGGAAGAACTTCCCAGTGGCTTGTCTGACCACCGGGCACAACTCTCATGTTTCCGAAAACATGGGGAAATGGAAAAGATACAGTGTAGATTGAAAAACACCAAATCTGGGATCTCAGTATGGTAAAAAGATATATGCAAAGAAAAAACACAGAAAGGAAATACGTATACTCGTTATTCTAATTGTGGCTACCCCTGGGGGCAAGATTTATGAGTGATCTTTTCTTCGCCTTCCTTAAAAGTTTTAATTTTTTTTTAAATTTTCTAACTGTTCTGCAAATAATATGTGCTGTGTATAATTGGGAGGAAGTGCCAGAGGGACGATAGCCTACAAAGAAGATCAGTATATAAAGGTTTTGCCAGGGGCCTGGGGCAGGCCTGGAGTTCTTTGTCAAATAACTGGCTCTGCTGAGGAACCTTCCCAGGCCCCTCCCTGGTGGCGTCTACAAAATGGAAGCCAGTGGGCATGGGAGCAGAGGTGGGTCCCTGGACAGCAGTGGAGCAGGGAGAGGGGGGTCGAGCCTGGCAGGGACCCACCGAGCCCAGCAAGTGTCCTCAGAAAGCCTGCCTCTGCCCTCCAGCCCCTGAGTACACAGGTTCAGTTGAGAATGACCTCAGCCCTCTGAGCAAAAACCTCCCTGTGGCCGTTGTGTCCTTCAAGGGGGAGATGGACTTGCACCATCCAAATTGCAAGCTTGAGATCAAGAATTCTTTTAAAACTAAGCATACAGGATCAGTTATTTGAAACATAAATATCTGGGTAAGCTCCTTGTAAAAAGCCTGAGGATTTGGGTCCCAGGCAGTTAAATTCTGGAATACGATGACTGTGGAGCTCTGGAATCCTTCCCAACTCTGGACGAGAGCCAGACGCTCCAGGAGGCACTGGGGCGAGGCTGGGGCGGGGGGGGGGCGGTGGAGGCAGCTGAGGACAGGCTGGCAGAGGCACCGGGCAGAGGCGGGGCTCCAGGAGCTGGGACACACACACACCCAGGGACATAGCTGTGGTACCAGTGGCTCACGCAGCCCTTGGAGAAGCAGGTCTCATCCTCCCCCAGAGCTGGGTTTGCTCCGGGTTAGAGAAAAGGGAGAAAGTTGAGGCGCTGTCGGTGCCCTTGGTCTCAGCACAGCTGTTTTTCCTGGGGTGCAGGGAGCACGAAGTACACACACACAGACTGTCAGCCACACACAGACACCGACTGCCCATCGTAGGATTAAGCCAATTAACTAATTGGAGCATTTGCATATGAAAGTGGAAATGTACACGGGCAGAAAGCAGAATGGGGGTGGTGGGGTTGTGGGGCAGGTGTTGGAGGCGCAGGCAGTTTCCCTCGAGGAAGATGGAAAGGCTCTGGGGGCGGACGGCCGTGATGGTCACACAACAGTGTGAATGACTGTGATGCCGCCAACCTGGACACTTAAAAATGGTGAAAATGCTAAATTCCATGATATGTATTTTACCAGTTTTAAAAAGGAAATGTTTGAGGGCAGAGCAGATAATTTACCTCCATTTTAAGATCCCAGATAGGGGATTTCAAGTACATTCTGCTCGGGATCCCATTCCCATGGGCCCAACATTGGAGGCCAAGTTGGAGAAGCGCCCGCGGGAGGCCGTGGAGGCCCCGGGATGTGGGTGGCATCATTAGGGAGCAGTTGTTTGAACCATAAATGATTCATGAGTTTCTGGAATTTACGGCTCTGGATGATGCTTTTCCCACACCATCATTTTTGCTAGCAGTGAGAATAAGTGGACGAAGTTGGAGCTTCGGGGAGGAAGGGTGGAAAGGAGTGAATGGCCAGGACAGGCCATGCCTCCTGTCCCGGGAGGCCCAGAGGTGGAAGCGAGGGCGAGCCGGGTGGCCTGGAGCCAGGACTGAGGGCAGGGGCCTCTTGGCAACGCTGGGAACATCAGATGAGGTCCCCTGTGTTGGGGGCTCCGCTTGCACATCACGCAGCCCAGATCGGAGATTTCTCCTGTAGTGTGTACTCTATGCCCTTGGCTTTATACGATCCTCTCGGGCCTCCTTCCTAACGTGCCCCCCTCTCCGGAGGACCATATGAAAGCTCAGAAAGGTTGCACACTTGCCTAGGGTTGCACAGGACTGGAATTTGAATAGGGGGTGTCCGGGCGCTGGGAGAAGCCCCACGCCCCGGCGTGCCAGACGGAGGGTGCCGGCCAGCGGGGGCCCCCTCAGCTGCGGTCACTGCCCGGAGCTGCTCTGCCCGCGACTCAGCTCCCAGCCACCTCCGGGTTCCCCGTCCTCCCCTGCGCAGCCCCCTGCCTCCCTCCCCTGCTGGCGGGCCCCAGCCCAAGGTCCGGCCCACCGTGTGGCCGTGTGGCCGTGCGTGTGCCTTCCCGGTCCTCGCCACATTCACGGCCCCACGTGGGAAAGCGACAGGCCGCGCCCCGAGCCCCGGGGTCCAGGTGGGGCCGCTCCCCGGAGACGGGGCTGGCACCGTGTCCCTGCGGGGAGTGACCTTCACACCAGACCGGAAGGCTGACCAGGAGTGGCACCAAGAGGACCGTCCCTACTCTCATGCTTACTTTCTGGGAACCGGGGTTACGTAGGGAGGTTTGGGATCTCTCAACTTGAAACAAGTTTTCTAGGGAAGAGCTGGTCACACCTTAAACTGACATGGGACAGGCTCCTAAGTTTCACTCGTGAGCAGAGGCTTCTGGATGTTGTGAGCAACGCGTCTGCTTTTCTTCACTCGGCGTGATTTCTGGGTACGTCTTCTGCGCACTTGGCGTCCTGCGCAGCCCGTGATTTTCCGCCGTGTTGCTGCCCCGCGAGGGGCCCGGTTACTTCCTGGTCGCCGAGCGCTTGGGTGGTTTCCATTCTTTCTAAATAGCGCTGTGTTGTTGTCTTTGGGTAAGTTCATTCTCTCCCTGTTCTTGGATTTATTCTCCGAAGTGGAATCACTCATGGGAGCGGCAGGAAGGGTGTGACCGTCCGCGCGACTTGGTGGCAAAGTAGGTTCTGGAGCCGCGCCAGCGTCGCAGCCTCACGCCGGGACTTCTAACATTAGAACCTCTTTTTCCACGTTAAACAATTTTAAATACCGTTTTTGCCCTTTAACTTGTGGCGCAAGTACAAGTACTGAAGAGGGAGGTCATCTCTAACAGCTGACAAACTTGGGGTTTCTGTCGCTCCCTTGTGCGTGTGCAATCTTGTGCGCACACATTCTGTCGTGACTGTAATCGTGCCACGGCCCGGAGGCAGCCTTTTTTTTTTTTTTTTTTTTTTTAAA
>LNAC01000057.1:3196156-3369923 GCA_002007465.1 Ailurus styani
TTTTTTTTTTTTTTTTCTTTTTCTTGCTTCTTGAGATAGGCCTATATTGCCGTATACTTCCCTCTTAGGACCACTTTGCTGCATCCCAAATGTTTTGGACTGTGGTTTTCATTTTCATTGGTTTCAATGTACTCTCTTATTTCCTGGTTGACACAGTCATTGTCCCTCCTCCCTCCCCCTTCATTGTTTAGTAGAATGCTAGGTAACCTTCATGTATTTGGTTTTTTCAGGTTTTTTTCTTGTGGTTGACTTCCTGTTTCATAATGTGGTCAGCAAAGGTACATGGTAGGACTTGGAGCTTCTTGAATTTGTTGTGATTTGTTTTGTGGGCTAATAGGTGATCTGTTCTAAAGAATGTTCCATCGTACACTTAAAAGTAATGTGTATTCTGGTGTAAGATGGAATGTTCTACATGCATCTGTTAAGTCCTTCTGGTCCAGAGTATCATTCAAAGCCAGTGTTTCCTTGGTTTTTCTGTTCAGGTGATCTGTCAGTTGATCTAGGGTGTTAAAGTCCCCTACTAATCTGATACTGTTACTAGTTCCTTTGTTTTATGTATTTGGGTGCTCCCATGTTGGGTGCATAAATATCTACAATTATTCTATGTTCTTGTTGGATTGTCCCCTCTATCATATGGTGGCCTTGTCTCGTTACAGTCTTTGTTTTAAAGTCCAGTTTGTCCAACATATTGCTACTCCAGCTTTCTTTTGACATCCTCTTGAATGTTTCTCCATCCCCTCAGTTTCAATCTGCAAGTGTCCTTAGCTCTTGGGGCACCTGACTGCCTCAGTTGGTGGAGCATGAAACTCTTAATCTAGGGGTTGTGAGTGCAGGGCCAATGTTGGATGTAGAGATTACTTCAAAGTAAAATCCTAAAAAAATTTTTTTAAATGAGTTTCTCGCAAGCAACATATAGATAGGTCTTGTTTTTTTGTTGTTTTTTAATCCACTCTGTCACCTTGTGTCTTCTGATTAGAGCATTTAGTCCATTTACATTCAAAGTAATTAACTAATAAGCATTTATAGTCATTTTACTGTTTTGTGGTGGTTTTGGGGGATTTTCTCTGATCCTTTTTCATGGTTTGCTGTTTTGTTTTTTTTAAACTTATGATGTATTTCATGGGTACAGGTCTGTGATTCATCAGTCTTACACAATACACACAGTGCTCACCACAACACATACCATCCCCAGTGTACATCACCCAGCCACCTCATCCCTCCCACCCTCCTCCACTCAAACAACTGTTTATTTAGAGTTCAGAGTCTCTTATGGTTTGTCTCCCTCTGTTTTCTTCACTTCATTTTTTCCTTTCTTCCCCTATGATCCTCTGCCTTCTCAAATTCCACATATCAGTGAGATCATCTGATAATTGTCTTTCTTTGACTTATTTCACTTAGCATAATACCATCTAGTTCCATCCATGTCAATGCAAATAGCAAGATTTCATTTTTGATGGCTGTGTAATATTCCACTGTATGTATCGTACCACCTCTTCTTTATCCATTCATCTGTCAACAGGCATCTGGGCTCTTTCCATAGTTTGGCTATTATGAACATTGCTGCTTATAAATATTGGAGTGAAGGTACCCCTTTGGATCACTATATTTTTATCTTTGGGGTAAATACTGTAGTGCAGTTGCTGGGTCCTACGGTAGCTCTATTTTCAATTTTTTGAGGAGCCTCCATACTGTTTTCCGGAATGGCTGCACCAGCTTGCATTCCCACCAACAGTGTAGGATGGTTCCCCTCTCTCCACATCCTCTCCAACATCTGTTGTTTCCTGACTTGTTAATTTTAGCCATTCTGACTGGTGTGAGGTGGTGTCTCATTGTGGCTTTGATTTGTATTTCCCTGATGCACCAAGTGATGTTGAGCACTTTTTTGTGTGTCTGTTGTCCATTTGTATGTCTTCTTTGCAGAAATGACTGTTCCTGTCTTCTGCCCATTTCTTGATTGGACTATTCCTTGGGTGTTGAGTCTGGTAAGTTCTTTATAGATTTTGGATACTAGCCCTTTATCTGATAAGTCATTTCGTTTGCTGGTTTTCATGAGAAATTTGAATTTCTAATTATTCTTTGCATATTTAAATTTTGATTTGTGGTTACCATTAGGTTTGCATATAACTTCTGCATATAGCAGTCTGTATTAAGTTGATGGCTGCTTAAGTCTGAACCCATTCTTGACTCCTGTCCTCCCCACATTTTAGGTATATGTTATCATATTTTGCATCTTTTGAGTTCCTTGAAGGAATTTTTTTTTTTTAATAAACTCATTTTTACTGCATTTGCTTCTTACCTCCACACTGTCGCCTTTTGTCCCTTCTATTTCTCCTTTAATTATTTCTTGCAGGGCTTGCTTGTTCAGTGGTCACGAGCCTTAATTTTTGCCTGGGAAAAATTTTCTCTTACTTTGAATGTTAGTGTTCCTGGGTAGAGTGTTGATGGCTGCAGCTTTTTCCCTGTCAGCACTTTGAAAGATCATGCCTGTCTCTTCTACTTTGCAGGGGTTCTGATAAAAAATCTGCTGATAGCCTTATGGGTTTTCCTTTATGAGTAATGGTCTTATTTTGTGTTAGTGCTTTTTAAGATTTTCTTATGACTGTATTTTGTAAATTTAGTTGTCTTGGTGTTGGCCTGCTTTTGTTGGTTTTTTCATGTCTGTTTCCTTCCCCAGAGTAGGAAAGTTTTCAGCTACTGCTTGAAATAAATTTTTGTCCCCATTTTTCTCTCTTCTTCTGGGACGCCTATGACTGTTATTACATTGATGGAGTCAATGAGTTCCCTAAGTCTATTCTCATTTTGTATGATGTTTTTTGTTTTTTTTTTAAGATTTTATTTGACAGAGAGAGATTACAAGTAGGCAGAGAGGCAGGCAGAGAGAGGAGGAAGCAGGCTCCCTGCTGAGCAGAGAGCCCGATGCAGGCCTCCATCCCAGGACCCTGAGATCATGACCTGAGCCGAAGGCAGAGGCTTTAACCCACTGAGCCACCCAGGCACCTGTATGTTTTTTCTTTTGTTTAACTTCATTACTATTACTCAGTCATTAATTTGTTGCTCTTCTTCCGGCCTGCTGTTCACTGCATCATGCATGCTCCTAATCTCCTTTATTGCACTCTTCATCTGTGTGTGGTTGTTTTTAAACTCCTGTCTCTGTGGTAAGAGTCTCACTGATGTCTTCCATTCTTTACTCAAGCCCCGTGAGTATCCCTATGATCACTGCTTTAAATTCTCCATCAGACATGTTACTTCCATTTCACTTAGATCTCTGCTCATGGCCTTATGTTGTTCTTTAATTTGGGATAAATCCACCTGCTTTCTAATGTGGTCTAAGTCTCTGCCTGCTCCTGTGGGTTAGCCAGTTAGGTCTCCTGCTCCCTGAAGTAATGGCCTTAAGAAGAAGAGGTCATGGAGTGCCCAGTCCTGGAGCTTCAAGGAGTGTCTCCGTGTGCTGCATGTTTTCTGCTATTGTATTATAGCTCCTCTATCCTTCAGGCCCTTCATTTGCAGCACCTGTCCTTGCCTGCCACGGGCAGTGTTTGGTCCCTGGCCTGCATGTTTGAGCTGGCGAGTTTTAGGTGGGCTTTGATCTGCTTGTGAGATGAAACCTGTCATCACCTTCACTGGAAATGAGGCTCTGGTCTGGAGACATGGTATGGGCAGGGGGGTTGTGCTGGTCTTCTAGATGAGGAGGCTCGCCACACTTGGGACTAAAACAGGCTTGACTGAGAAGGGCAGTTCTACTGAAGCACAGGAGTGTGGGGCTTACCGTAAGCAAGTTAGGCAGCCAGTTCCTGCAGGTGGCTCCTCGTTCGTGCTGAGGGGCCTGGGAGGGCAAGGGCAGGCAAGGGCGGGCCAGCTTCTTTGTTCTTGGAGAGGTATCTGTGGTGAATACTGCCTTTGGTCACGCTCAGAGAAGATAAAATAATCTCCCTCCACCCCACCCCGTTTCCGCTGGCACTCCTCAGATTGCTGTTTCCACGCTGTCTGTCCCCAGGTTGTTTGCCTTCTTTCCCAGTGGCTGCAACGCCTCCAGACTGGACTCTGCAGGAGCCCAGCCTGCAAACAGTTAAAACTTCTGGCTTTAAGTCTCACTGGTTGCAAGAACTCAAATTCAGCTCCTTTCACTTTCTAAACCAATGGCTATGAGGAAATGTCCCATAGCGTTCCCCTATGTACTCCTCTCTCCCTCTCATCCTTCTTCATAACCAGGGTTCCCTCCTCTCTGCAGCAGCCAGGACCCATTTCTCCACAAACTCCATCTCTATGCTTTCTACCTTCAGTTTTATTTGTGGAGTTTGTTCTACCAGTCTTGAGGCTGATTTTGGGGGTATTAAGGATGAATGGATAGTTCTATTTGTGGAATGATGGAAGCTAGGGTCCTCTGCGGCCACCTTCCCCTCCATATCTGGGAGTACCACTTTAAAGGATTTTATTTATTTGTCAGAGAGCACAAGCAGGCAAAGTGGCAGGTAAAGGCAGAGGGAGAAACAGGCTCCCTACTGAGCAAGGAGACTGATGTGGGACTCGACCCCAGGACCCTGGGATCATGACCTGAGCCAAAGGCAGCTGCTTAACCAACCGAGCCACCCAGGTGTCCCTGGGAGTACCACTTTAGATAACTAAACTGTGACCTCAACATCATGATCCTTGCTCCATAAGACACAGGGATTAAGGTCCAGATAGCTGCAGAAAATACAGCCTAGAAAACAGAGGTAGAAGACAGCTGCACAATGCCCTGGATCACCTTTGGTCTTAAGATCCTCCTCAGTATGCATCCACCTCCTTGCTTATAGCAGGGAGCCTGCTTCTCCCTCTACCCCTCCTCTGCTTGTGCATGCTGACAAATAAAACCTTAAAAAATAAAATTCTCAGTATGCAGGATATGGTACTGACCCCTCTTTCCACCTTCTTACAGATGAGATTTTAGGGTTACTCTAATTCAGTGTAGCTTCTCTGGCTTAAGGATGATGATTAAAAATGTAGATGATTACTTATCCCAAAGTCCAAATACTGGAAGTACCTAAGGAACAGAATTGTTCTAAAAGGATTTTTAAAATAAGATCGTTAGAAAGCCAGGCAGCTGAAGTGATCTAACATGGTAGCCCAGCCCCAGATGATGATGTCCTTGCTGACCTATTGATGGTAGTATAGCCTGTACTTCCCTACAAATTAGTACTGTATTAACAGCTAATAAGCATCTATACAATTAGGCAGAGAGGTAGTAAACTTCACTTAATGTGAAAACATTTTCCAATGTTTTGGAGTTTGGTCGCAGTCTCTCTTTATCATCTACCAGCGTAACCTGTTTGGTCTTACTCCACACCCCAAGGTACTAAATCCAAAGTAATTTAAAAAAAAATTTTTTTTCCCAGAATCCAAGAGTAAAAGAAAATGGGCCACTGAGGACAGTGGGTCTCAGCCTGAACTCTGCATAAACTGGAGTGTGTGGAACTAAATATGGCAAGAAACCTTCAGTTAACGATACACAGCTTAGTAAACTTGGTGAGTGTCCCTTTTGGATATAAACTTGTGATTCAGAATTAATTTCTCTTTGCCTCTGTGGCCCATGTACCTCAGTCATATTAAATTTGTCACACTCGGGACCAAAAACAATTCTTAGAAGGTGATGTTAGTTAACTCAGACATTAACTTTGGTGAAGTATTTTTGTTCCTAGATTTTCTAGAATCACAAGGGATACCATACCTCCCAACTACCATTTAAAACCACTAGTAGGTACACAGCTCTTCGGTGGAGAAATTGTTATTCTCGTTACATTGAGTACACCATGTTTTTACCTTAGTTGCTGAATGAAAAAAAGCCCCAGAAAAACCCAAGTTCTTTTTCAGGTCTGGTCCTTTTCCACAGCAATTGTTACAGACAGCCCTGGAGTAGCTGGAATACAGTCAGCAAGGGGCCCAGGTGGAGCAACAGTTCATCTTGGCAAGTGTATGTTTATTTCTCCTTTGGTGCCTTGCACAGTAAGGCACTAATAATGATAGAAGAAATGCCCACAGCAAATAGTTCTAGTGACAATTTACTAGACAAGTTACAGTTTAATGAGGGTGGTGGTGATTGTTTCATTTTATTAATTTTTACAATAAGGTTGTAGCCTTTATACTCCACACACACAAAATAAAACAAGTGCTTATGAAAGAGTCCCTGCCCCCACCCCCCTTCCAAAACATCCTGAACATAGCAATTCAATAGAACAGAAAAATCAAGACATGTTTGATTTCAAAATTTCAATAAAAAAAGCAAAGTATGTAATGCAACAGCTGTTCAACTTCCAATTCTAAATAGGCACAGTAAAACAAAACAAAAACTCTCAGTATTTAAATTTCTCCAGCACACTTTCCAGTATAAATGCTCTGTAATCAGCTAGTAATAAATGGGAACAGAACCTTAGAAGTTATATTGCTTCCCTGCTCCCCCTTTCTCTTATAATTAGAGGGTGGAGGTATTAGGGGATACAAAAGTTAGAGGAAGAAGAATTAAAAAGAAAAATTCTGAAAGCTGTTGTTTGTGGACTAGAAAGGAAGACAGCATTTTACAAATGTTCAAAAAATCCCGAGGCAAGCAACACAGTTCGTTCACTATCACTCCTACTAGAAAGAATAAAGATATCAGCATCTTATTATATAAAACTGTACTTTCAGAATCGCATTACAGGTTCACCAGAAACTATGGATGTAGTTTTAGGCTTCATCGGGGAAACAAATTCAGTTCAGATCAAGTTAGATACTGTGCATCTAGCCTATTTGGATCGGAGTCTGGAACTGCTCACTGTTACCCCCAACAGCTGTAAACTAAACAATAGTATGTAACTCCATAGGAAGCTTAAGGATTGAGGATATGTACACAGCTAATTATATCTCCCCTGCTTCGCGCTCTTCAGAGCTCCTCCTGTCTTCTGATCTGCCATTAGCGCTCTCATAGGACCGCTTCTTATCTTTTCGATCTCTGTCACGAGGTGATCTGTCTCTTGAATTCCTGTCTCTGTCACGTGATGCTAAGTCTTGGTCTCTGAATCTTTCTTTTGAGGATCTGAAAAATATTAATTTGAGGAGCAAAATGTGTTGGGAAACCCAATATCCAAATGAAAGAGTCGGATAAATATTAAGGTACTGATAGCTGAAGTTATACAGAATACATCCAAGAAAGACAGAGGAGCTAGTTTTCTGACCAAAAAGAGCATTACCCAATCTGACAAAGGAGATGGGTGAAAACAAATTAAGGGTCAGAAACCATACGCTAAAATAATGACTTAATGGAGTATGTTTTCATTATCTCAGAGGTAATCATAAAGGCTTTCCAATTCACGGCAAATGTGTTTAATATAAAAAATAGTATGTAGACAATAAAAAGGGGAAGTGCTAACCAATTTTTAAAAAAAACAAACAGTACAGGTGCCCAACTGGGTGGAAATTAAGGACTTTTAGAATGGAGGTCAGCAAACCTTTTTTTCTTTGCTGTCTGGCCAGAGAGTAATTACTGAGGGGGGGGTATTCTTCCTTTTCTTTTTATCAACCCTTTTAACACACACAGCTCACTAGCTATTCAGAGAACAGGCTGTGGGGCCAGACTTGGCTTGCGGGCAACAGTTTGCCAACACCTGACTTAGAGAACTAGTCAATGACATGGCTTTAAATAAGCATTTATTATTTTTGAAACTACTCTTCCTGAGTGAGCTCATTCAACTAACAAAAAAAACAAGAATGGAAGACACAGAAAGATGATCACTCTATAGCTTGATTAACCATAAGTTTCTTGATACTATCTCCATTCCCATATCTAATTTCATTAAGAAAGGTGAGTGAGAACAGGCTCATAGCAGAGATTCAGTAAGAAGGAAAATCAAAGGATATTATGGGATCAGAATATAAAATCTATATTTTCAATATCTAGAATGAATCAGTAATATATATTACATTTATTTGGTTCTTTACAAGTGACACGGTACTTTTTATATAAAATCTCACTTAACCAGGCCTCAGATCCTAACTCTGAACATGGGTCAAGTAATACTTTGAACTTCTAAGGCAGGGAAGAAACACTATACTCAGTTTTAGAATAAAGTTGAGGATTCAAGCAAAAAAAGTTCAAAAGTTAATGTCAGCTTTGAGCATGTTCTACTGCTTTTAAAAAGATGTGAAAAGAAAAAATCACAGTGTAATCCTCTCCACAATCTTTTTTAGAATAGAATATGGAGAGAGATGATGCCCAACAATTAAGGACACAGTTGCAGGTAAGTCTCAGAGGTCAGTACTAACTGGAAAATAACCATGAGATGAGCATCAGCGACGATTTTGTGAGGGATTACAACGTCCCATCCATAACCAGTTTACTTACACTATGTCATTCAAACTACCACTAATCCTAATAACATAGGTACTTGGAAGATGAGGGGAAGACAGGATAATGAGATTACTTGGCCAAGGCCAAATGAACCCAAATAGTCTGACTCTCAAGACTACACTAGGTGTTTGAACAGACCAGGAACTAGAAAAATGCAGTAAGTCCTCATTTATTAAGAGACTGTAGCCAGGGAAATGCCACCAAGAAAATCATTATCAGACCAGTATTTCACAATTGGGGAAAAAGAAAATCATGAGACTTGTAACTAGGACCTTCACCTTGAAATTTAAGCTGAAATATATAGCAATCAGCTGCTAATTTTTGGTAAAAACACAGAAGGCTGCTTTGAAAGAGAGTAAGTTGTCGAGATTATAAGTGCTCTTGAGAAAAGCAAAAACTTTTAATAGTTTTACAAAAATAAACCTGTTTATAAACATGCTGAAAACATTAAGGGTGTCATGTAGGATAGTAGAAATATCTCCTATACAACTTCATAAATGCAGGAACCATTAGGGACTAAGATAACATAACCCTGGCGAGGAGACATGCCCCTCCCTTCCAGCCCCATCACCATTTAATAAAGACATTTGAGAGTTCACAGATACCAGAAACAATGACCTGTGGGCAGGTTCACAAACAAACTCTCCATACCTTCCATCCATCAGGGTGACTCTCAAAATACACAGTGCAGGTAAATCTCAGAGGGCGTTTGTTCATTCTCTGCATTGGTCTGTGATAATTACTACCTGGTTTTACCTACTCTGAAGCCTTTTTAAATTTCTCTGGTATTTCCTTCATCTAAATTCCTTTACTACTCTGGAAGTACACTTTAGCACTTTAAGTATTATACCAGTCTGTTTATTACCGAGGATGTTAGTCTTGTGTTCTAACTTGAATAAAGTTGCTCAAGTACAATATACTTCTTGGTTATTTTTTACTAGGCCTAGTATAGAAGCAAGTATACAATTCTTATTAAAGTTACTTGAACTAGTTAGCTAAGAAGAGTAGAAAGTAAATGTTCTCCTGGGGTGGGGGGAAGGATAAACACCTGAGGTGAAAGATATGTTAATTAGCCACTGGCGGGAACCTTTCCGTGTGTGTGTATAATATGTATATATATATCAAATCACCACAAAGTACACCTTAAATATCTTAAAATTTTGTCAATTATACCTCAGTAAAGCTGGGGGAGGGAAAAGGACCTACTTGGAACAAGGCAAGAATAGAAAATACTCCGTGAAAGCCTCTTCACCAACTCCGTGTGTGAGTAGTTTCAAGGAAAGGCTTCCCTCCTCTCCCCGACGCCCACCAAAAGATTTTTATCAGCTTTCTGTGAATTCTATCCTGGGCTTTATGGAGAGTAATCAATAGAAAATTTAAGACTGGGAGGTGCTAGGCACTCAAAAAAGGTTTATTACATATATGCTTAAGACGAATTGTCATGAAAAAAAGCAACTGTAAGCGTGGTTTACATATATTCTGTAGAAATGAACTGGCTTAAGGACCATCTTGTGACCTGAGAAGTTTTGGGAGCTTGGTCGATGTAGCTTTTGAGTGCTAAGGCTCTATCACACATTCTAATCCTTTGTCCTGAACAAACATTCAGGTCCTGCAACGTACCACACCCTAGATCTGCTCTCCTCGCACCTTTCAAGTTTTCATGCCAAGAAAGTCTAACCTCAAAATTCTGAATCCGCCCCACCAAGCTAACTGTATATAGCAATGTATACCTATAGTGCAGATAAAACAATATACCAGAAGGTGTCTGCTCTGAAAAAGTGCACCAGCTCAAAGAAGTTTGGAAAACAGTAAGTCAAGCAAAGCTAAACTTTAAATGAAAGGGCTTCTCAGAACCCCTAATCTGCCAATACATACTGAAAAAACGGAGTATTGGTACCTGAAGTTGCCCACAAAGTAATTTTTTTCCAAAATATACTAAGCAGAGAAAAAGCAATAACCTCTGCAGCACATATTGGTTCCAATTTCTTACTCTGGCTCCTAAGTGTATTCTTTAACTACCCATGTAATTAGGGGAAAAAATGTTACACACTCACACACAAATGTGTACATGTGACCAGATGCAAGTTTCAAACCAATAGTATTCCAACTCTAAACCATAAAGGTAGTTCCATATCCTCTTATGGACACCTCAGTACCTCCTCCTGGATCGCTCTCTGCTCCTGTCTCTAGAACTGTGCCCACTGCGCTGGTGGCTGCGGCTGCGGCTTCGGCTGCTAGAGCGGGATCGGTGGCGATGGCGTTTCTCCCGAGATTTGGATCGAGTTCTTCTCTTCCGTTCCCGTGACATGGAGCGAGACCGATGTCTGCGATGCTCTCTGGACCTGGACCTACAAAAAAAATCTGCTTAGTTTTTAGCTTTCTTAGCAACGCACTTCTCCTTTACTACAGCCTCTTCTTTTAAGACAAATGGTATCCCAGTAACCTGACTAAATGCCAGTTCTATTTCAAGTCAGCTAAATCTACACCAAAATAAAATGCTGGCGTATTAACTACATACTAGAATTTCAAAGTACAAATGAAACACTACTCTCAGAGCCCAATCAACATTGTACAGATTTACATCAAGAATATCATAAAAATTAAGAACATACCACTACTACATGCTATGGACTGTATTCTCTAGATGTTTTATGGATTTGTATTTCATTTAAACTTACAAGATTTCTGGTATACTTTAGACACAAAGTAGGTACCTGATGGACATGGATAAAAGTGAGGAGAGGCAGAAGAAAGAGTATTGTTTACAATAAGTCACTAACTGAATTAAAAAGGTGACAGTACCATCAAAGTAAGTCTGAATGCCCATAATATGCTTAGTCATGATCAACACAGACAGTTCTCTATTAAACCAGTACTTAATTTGGGAGAAAACTAACTTACTGGAATTGAAAAAAGTATGAGTACAACAGAGAAAAGGAAAAACGTTTTGAAGAAGCCAGAAGAAAAACACTTGTGTAGCCTCCACTGTCACAAAGCTCACATTTGTGTGGACTGAGGGTTGGAATGGCACTTGCTGAGACATAAAACATTTGAGAGAAAACAAACAAGAAGATAATGCGGGCGCCTGGGTGGCTCAGTGGGTTAGGGCCGCTGCCTTCGGCTCAGGTCATGATCCCAGGGTCCTGGGATCGAGGCCCGCATCAGGCTCTCTGCTCAGCGGGGAGCCTGCTTCCTCCTCTCTCCTCTCTCTCTGCCTGCCTCTCTGCCTACTTGTAATCTCTCTCTCTGCGTCAAAATGAATAAATAAAATCTTTAAAAAAAAAAAAAGAAGATAATGCAACTTTGTTCTAAAGGTCATTTAAAAAGTGATGGCAATGAGCTACACTTGACTTTGACAGTTCTATAACTCTGAATTCACTAAAAATGATGGACTTGTATAGTTTAAATGGGTAAACTTATGGTACATAAATTATACCTCAATAAAGCTGTTAAAAATTTTAAGTCACTTTAAGAATGTGATATTTTCTCACAATCTGATAAATTCAAAAGTATATTCAGGTGATACGATTTACAAACAGCTCATTTTCAAGTCATGATTTTGTTAAATGAAGTTTAAAAGCATTCAGCTTATGTCAACATTACGTTCAAAGAAAGGCATATATAGTGGACCCAAAATCAACCACAGTTGAGTATTTCAACAAATGAATATATTATCTCTGAAAAGCAACATAGGAACAGAACATACAATTCATTCAAAGTTTTATTAAATGGTATTTTTGTTTAGTCACTCATTTTGAGCTATTACAATAAGTCTATGTGTTTCAATGCATAATTTCATTCATCTTTTTTTTTTTTTAAGATTTTATTTATTCATTTGACACAGAGAGAGAGATTACAAGTAGGCAGAAAGGCAGGCAGAGAGAGAGGAGGAGGCAGGCTCCCTGTGGAGCAGAGAGCCCGATGCAGGCCTCGATCCCAGGACCCTGGGATCATGACCCGAGCCGAAGGCAGCGGCCCCAACCCACTGAGCCACCCAGGCGCCCAATTTCATTCATCTTTTAAAAAATTCTAGACAATTACTCATTTAAAAAGTATTTAGGGGCACCTGGGTAGATCAGTTGGTGGCTCCAGTGATGCCTCGCATCAGGCTCCCTGCTCAGCGGGGAATCTGCCTCTCCCTCTCCCTCTGCCCCTCCTCCCACTCGTGTTCTCTCACTCACTCTCCTCTCAAATAAATTTAAGTATTTATTGGGTGCACACTACACTGTTCTAGGTATTAGCTGCTCATTTTTCTCGTAAAGCAAAGTCCTTAACCTTATGGAAGTTATGCTCCAGAAAGAAGTCCACACAGATATGTTGGCAGTCAACAAAGATACGTCAACTAGTAAAGAAATGATATATTAAGAAGATAAAGATGGACAGAAATGAGGTGGTAATCTTTTATAAAGAATAGGTAGAAAAGGCTTTCTGGTAAAATGGCATTTAAGCAAAGATGAAATAGGGTAATCAGCTCATCGGCCATCTCAAAGTAGGGTGCTTCAGGGAGAGGGAACACAAGTGTAAAGGCCCTGAGGTAGAAGAAAGTTCAGAATGTTGAAGGACTAAAAGATACCTGTTTGGCTGGAATGAAGTGAGCAAGGGGAATATAATTCAGGGGTCTTACAGGCAGGATGACCAAGTACCTTATAATTCAAACCAGGATGTTATCAATGATAAATTACATAAAGAGCAAGGGGAAGCTATTAAATATGCTGATACAAGACAAACTGGTACCTACCCCACTCTCAGGTCAGTCTACTTAAAAGCTATGGTGAGGATTTCCACTTCTCCTAAGTGAAATGGAATACCTTTGGAGAGTTTGAACAGAAGGCTGATGTAATTTGTTTCACTTGTTAAAGGGCCCATTCTGGCTGATGTGTAAAAACCAGACTGAGGTGGAGAAGGGAACTGGACAAGTACAGAAGTTAAGAGACCAGTGAAGAGGATACTGTAATCACAAGGCAAGTGGCTGGGAGTAGAAGGGTAGAAATTAAATTTCTGGCCTCAATATCTGAAGATGTTCTACGAACACAGTTTTAACTATTCAACAAAGGGTCTAATTTACATTAATTAAATGGTAAACAAGAATAGTATGACCAATTAATGTTTCTTTTTTAAAAGATTTTATTTACTTATTTGAAAGAGAGAGATAGCTAGAGAGTAAACCCAAGCAAGGGGAGTGTGAGAGGGAGAAGCAGGCTCTCCGCTGAGCAGGGAGCCCGATGTGGGGCTTGATCCCAGGACCCTGGGATCATGACCTGAAAGCCCAAGGCAGACGCTTAAAGACTGAGCCACCCAGGCACCCCAATGGTTCTACTTCTCATCCTAGATTTCAGAAACAAAAATATAAATTGGCTGACACAACTGGGCAGGTTTTTCTTTCATAACAACAAATGCTCTAGGTTTTTTGGTTTTTTTTTTTAAAGATTTTATTTATTTATTTGACAGAGAAACAGAGATCACAAGTAGACAGAGAGGCAGGCAGAGAGAGAGGAGGAAGCAGGCTCCCTGCCGAGCAGAGAGCCCGATATGGGCCTCGATCCCAGGACCCTGAGATCATGACCTGAGCTGAAGGCAGGGGCTTTAACCCACTGAGCCACCCAGGCGCCCAACAAATGCTCTAGTTTATAGGGAAAAGTTCTCAAGAAATAATTACTCTTTAGAGGTAAGAGTACTTGAAGGTTTCAAAAAGATGTGATCTGAACAAGAAAAATGGTAGGACTTGACAATAAGAAAGGGCATTCTAGGTGGGGATGGACTCATGGGAACTGCACATGAAATTTTTTTTTTTAAAGATTTTATTTATTTATTTCACAGAGGGAGAGAGATCACAAGGAGGCAGAGAGGCAGGCAGAGAGAGAGAGGGGGNGCAGAGAGAGGGGGGGGGGAAGCAGGCTCCCCACTGAGCAGGGAGCCCGATGTGGGCCTCGATCCCAGGACCCTGAGATCATGACCTGAGCCGAAAGCTGAGGCTTTAACCCACTGAGCCACCCAGGCGCCCTGCACATGAAATATTAAAAATGATGACATATACCATGTTTCCCCACCTTTCTCAGAAAAAAATTACCAGCAACTACTAAAAATTGTAAAGAAAGTCTTCAAAAAGCCCTCAAATTTTAATGCCACAAGTCAAAAGAAACTGTTCTCCTATCCTCTTTAAGGCTGTAAGTGCCCCTTTAAAGTTGTCATCTATGTACAAAGGGTAAGTAAAAAACTCATATAAAGTGATGATTAAGATGTAAGACTAATAAACATTTACGCTTCTCTTCAATAACCCACTATGGATCCCTCTTTCAAAAATATGTTCAACCAGGGCTGCCTGCATGGCTCAGTTGGTTAAATGTCTGCTTTCAGCTCAGGTTGTGATCCCAGGGTCTCAGGATCAAACCCCTCATCCGGCTCCCTCAGTGGGGTGTCTGCTTCCCCTCTGCCCCTTACACCCCACCCCCCAATGCCCGCTCTAATAAATAAAATCTTTTTTAAATGTATTCAACTATTAATCTATTTATATCTTCAAAAGGTATAACTTCTTAGACCTGCGTTTCTGATATATACCACCCCAAATTATTTTAAAAATAAATTCTGTCATATAGTTAACCTGCGCTTCTAAATATTTTAAAGAAATATTCTAAAATATCCTTGGGCTTTCCTTTTTATTTTTTTTTTTTCAGTAGGCTCTATACCCAACGTGGGGCTTGAACTCACAAACCCTAGATCAAGAAGTTGCATGTTCCACAAACTGAAGCAGCCAGGCACCCCAGTATTTTCAGCTTTACCTTTACCTCCAACGGCACTGTATATAACTTTACTCTGATAAAGTTATAGTTCATAAGTACCTTCTAACCAGTTACATCTTAAAACACAATGCCCAAACTTGGAACTACAAAAGAATTAAGAGTACTAATCTAGTAATTCTCATTCATTTTTAAAAGACATTTAATCTATAAAGACTACACCTCTGAAAAACAAACCAACTTCACTACTCATATATATTTTGTGTATGCTTACCTTTTGGGATTCTTGCTATGTGATCGAGACCTAAAAAAAGAATAACTATTTTTAGAAAAAAAGAATGAAGTGAGAAAAAGTACAATGAACTGTTAAAATTTACGCTCTTCCTGATTTCTTTTAATTAATTCTATAAGTATAAGGCACATATAAATGCGCACAAATTTTTCCAAAATACACCATAAACTATACATACTTTCCCACGGTGGCATAGGAGATCCCCTAACTAGGATACCAGACTCTTAAAAAAGAATATGCTCCTAGGAGACTAAAACGTGATACATCACCACTCATTAATTCTCCAGAAATCACTTCCCAACCTGGGAAAAGTTCCTTTGTTATTTACATCTGTTATTTCTTCTTTCCCTCTGGGAACAGAAAAATTTAACCTGAGATGTATTCACCTTTTTTTTTTTTGAGATGTATTCACTTTCAAACAGCAACCTCATAGTATAATCCCTAGAACACCCAATTGAATCTTACATTGGTTTCTTAACAAGACACATGATTCCCTTATTAAAGTACGCTTCACATTTCCTAGCACATAATTAACACTCAATAAATAGTAATGGCTACTATTATGAGTACTAGGAAACCACAGGTGTCTTTTGTGGCGAATATATAGCACAACTGAAGGATGGTTTTGGATTCAGCCTGATTTAAATTTTAAAACTTTGGCTGCACCACTATCTGTGACCTGGACATATTAAAAATTTTAAATCCTATAAATCAATGGTACTACGTACAGAATTTTAAAAAACAAATTTCTAATTCCACTTATATGGTCTTATATTACTATGCTGAGCACTATTCCCATAGAAATTCAGTGCACACAAAAGAGAATACTGATAAAGCTATGAGGTAAAACTTAGGGTAAATGAAGAACATACTTATTAATGGATGCATGACAGCACTTCCCCTAAAAAGGTAAAATATCCACATGTACTTAGGTTTCATTTTTTCATTACAGTGCAAAAATATTACCCGCTACAACCCATGTAACAAAATTAGTTTAAACATCTTGAAACAGAAGAAATATAACACGCTCAAAGCTTGGGAGAAGCTGGCATGACCAAGTCACATATTATAAAGGGTTTTAATTAGGCACAAAATCTGCTGGAGATAAAGTATTTAAATTTCAGAGATGTATAATATAATTAAGGGAACATTATAAATTAGAACTGCAGGTTTATTCTTTTGTAGCATACCTATCCATTGTAAGGTTGTTAAAAAAAAGGTGTACATACTCAAGTATGTACGTGACTTCAAAGAAGGTTGCCATCATGATGCCAATTTGTTGTCAATGGGTGAAAGTCACTCAGAACATTTAGGCATTCTAAACATGAATATGGTTTTATCAACTAATGAATACCAATATAAAAAGAACTGCATACATTTGGCTATTATTAATACAATTTTAATAGTTTATAGCTTCTAGAATTGAAGAATTACAGAATCAAAGTATGATGTAAAATAATTTTTAAGATTTTATTTTTAAGTAATCTTCACACCCAATGTGGGGATCCAACTCACAGCCTTGAGATTAAGAGCCATATGCTCTACCAACTAAGCCAGCGAGGTACCCCAAAACTCAAACCTTTGTCAAGAATAAAGTATATCACAAAAATGAAAATAGCTGTATACCAATCTGATACAAATCTAGCCATTATGAAAATCAGAGGGCTAGAAAAGCTTTGTAGTCAATCTCACAAAAAATAAGGATGTGATTCACTATTTACCCTTCCATATATTTTGAAGGAAATCACCTTGACTTAAATGGCCGTAACTTAACTATTTGTATAAACACTTTCACATGGTAATATTTTCAAAAGTAAACAGAAATCTCCAATGTCTAGATTTATTAACACCTAAAATCCTCTATCAATCACATCTCTTTCTAGAACCACAGACCTTCAACTTCACATACTTGGACTATTCAATTACCTCCTCAACTTCTCTCTTTCTTCTCTCTCCCTTTCTTCTCTTCGTTTCAGGCGTTCCTGATTTCTTTTCTCCTGTTTCTCAGCTACAACTCTCTTAAAAGACAATGACAGGTCAAATAATTAAAAAATGAGCATTACTTATTGGCCCCATTAACAAAAATTATTCTCAACTCTACCATATCTGGTTCCCAATACAGTATAAGGAATATCAAAATCTATTTAATAACAACTTAATTAAATTTTGCTGGGTAAAATCATTACACTTACAAATCTAGTTTCCAAAATCTTTCCCCCTTCTAGGGAACATTTGTAAATTTCATATTTCTTCATAAGTTAATATTCCAAAATCATTTCTAGAAGATTTTTTCCCTATGAGGAGCACCTGGGTGGCTCAGCTGTTAAGTGTCTGCCTTCAGCTCGGGTCATGGTCCCAGGGTCCTGGGATCGAGCCTCACGTTGGGCTCTCTGCTTCTCCCTCTCCCACTTCCCCTGCTTGTGTTCCCTCTCTCACCGAGTTTCTCTTTGTCAAATAAATAATCTTTAAAAAAATTTTTTTCTCCTATGAATGTTTTCTAACATTATTTTGTATTTTTTTCAAGTTTATTTGTTTAGTAATCTCTATACCCAATGTGGGGCTCCAACTCACAACCCTGAGATCAAGAGGCATACACTCTAACAACTGAACCAGGAAGGTGCACCTATTTTCTGTTTTTTAAAGGACATTAAGCATTATAAATCACTACAAGTCTCTCTTCTCTAATTTCCAAAATAAAAATGTCTTCCGTCATTTCCAATTACCATCCCAATTCCGCTGCTTCAAAAAATACCAGTAAGACGCTAAAGAGTCCTGCTGCTAAGTCTGTATCTGCAGATTGCCAAATAGGTACCATTTTTGATTTGTAATTCAGGGCCCAGTAACCACTTGATAAGGTGAAACTAACTTTGTCTTTTTATTTATTTTTTAAGATTTTAATTATTTTTTTGACAGAGAGACACTGAGAGAGGGAACACAAGCAGGGGGAGTGGGAGAGGGAGAAGCAGGCTTCCCACTGAGCAGGGACCCCGATGCAGTGCAATCCCAGGACCCCAGGATCATGACTTGAACCAAAGGCAGACACTTAACGACTGAGCCACCCAGGCGCCCCTTACTTTGTCATTTAAAATAAAAACTTAGCCAAAATCATTGTAGCTACTCAGAATACTTAGAAAAGCTCACTGTTAATACAAATACGGAGACGTCCCTAAATGTTTCTGACTCATTATTTTAAAAGTCAAACTACAGATCTTGGGTTAATTTCAGCAATAGAAGTCACTATCCAGGGGCACCTGGGTGGCTCAGTGGGTTAAGCCTCTGCCTTCGGCTAGGGTCATGATCTCAGGGTCCTGGGATCGAGTCCCACATCGGGCTCTCTGCTCGGCGGGGAGCCTGTTTGCCCCTCTCTCTCTACTTGTGATCTCTGTCAAATAAATAAAATCTTGAAAAAAAAAAAAAGTCACTACCTAGTGTTTGCCATTGTTGAGCTTCCATTCATGACAAAATGCTACAGTGCCACAATTTTTAAAAAACTAGCCACATCAGACTGCTGGAAAGAAACAATCCATTTACCAATTCTGTTTAAGTCTTTAGAAATACTCTGTTGTTTCCTATCTTCTCAAAAGAATTCAGCACAGGAGTAAGAACTGTATTGCCTTTCTTACAATAGCCGTATATGTGACAGTAACTGTCCTTTTTTTAAAGATAGGTTTCATTCTAATTCCTTTCTGAAATGGGAGCAGGAGAAAGTAAAACTAGAGATCTACATACAAGCTTGCTATTTAGTGAAGAACTGCTAAATATTTCAAATAAATACTAGTCTTATTTTCTCAATCTTCCTTTAAAGTAATATTACACTAACACTAATATTGTTAATTTTATTTCATTTATTTTTTTATTTTTATTTTTTTTAATTGTTAATTTTATTTCAAAGAAAATAAAAATTTGAGGCAAATAGTTATGAAAGAATTAGTTTTATTATTATTTTTATTTTTAAAAGATTTTTATTTATTTGAGAGAGAGAGACAGCTAGAGAGGGAACCCAAAGAGGGAGAGTGAGAGAGCGAGAAGCAGGCTCCCCACTATGCAGGGAGCCTGACACAGGGTTCAATCCCAGTACCCCAGGATCATGACCAGAGCTGAAGGCAGACGCTTAATGACTGAGCCACCCAGGCACTCCAGAAAGAATGAGTTTAGAACCCAGTCTGCAAGACTCCTAATTTAATGTCATGTTCAACACAAAATACTACCTCCCAGACTCAGGGGACATTATTTAAAAGTCTGTTTCTCAGACATCCATTAAACAAGTTGTTACCTCCATTTGTAATCCTATACTATTCTGTATGAATAGTTAGCAGAATCACAGTCAAGAACATTATACAAAAAGATAATACACATCAAAACAATGGGTGGTTAAATTAGATAAACCACGTAACATTAATTTACCAATGTACCTTTAATTCTTCAAGCTTCTCTCTTATTTCAATAAATCCCAGGTGCAGTTTACCCCCAAAATGATCAGCCAGTCGTCTATCATTATCATGAAGACCTAAATAGGCAGAGCAGACTTCACAGACTCGAAGTTTCTGCTGTTGGAAACTGGAAGCTGGCATAGAATTCCGATAAACTTCCTAAACAAAAGTGAGAAAAACAATGTTCATATAAATCTCACTGAGTCATACCATTACACAAAATACATTATATTTAAAAATGTTTTCTAATGAATAATTAAAGTACAGCTATTTTTGTCACAAAAATAACGGGTTCCTCATATTCCCATCCTCTGTCGTTGGGACCTCTTCCACTGGAGGTAAAAGATCAAAGACTCAATTGGATTTTGCCAAGAACTACTATAAGAATTCTACTGTGATACAGAATATGACTTTAAGAAAAAGTTTTCTCAGAGTTCTATAATGCTTTGTTTTCTACAATTTTTGTTAAAAATGAGATACAGCAACCCCAAAACTATGCATCAGTGAAGGACCAAGGAAGAAGTCACCCACACTGGCAGAGAAAGAATGCATGTCTTTGATACTGTTAGTTTCCTTCCAGTGCCTTCTCTCCCACAGATCTTTTTCTCCTCCTTTGGAAATGTGGACAGGGCATATAAATGATAAAACTTTCTTTCTACTAAAAGGAATAGTTCTGTAAGACAAGCAATGAAAGGTGCCTTAATGAGAGAAGGATATCTTACACACAAACATTGTAAGTTCATTAATGAAATAGTAAGGATTTGTGGGTTTATGTATTCATTGTACCCTTTATTTCCTTTTGTCTGCGGCCAGGAGCATGTCCAGCTAAAAGATATTACATTCCCAAACCTCCACAGACCTTTGGCTAAGGAGATATTCAAGTGGACATTGCTTGGATGGAATCTATAGAAAAGTCCTTTCAAAGGGAGTCAACAGACTGAAATAAACAAAAAATCACCAATGGCTGCTATCACCTATGCATCAGAAAGTTATGGGAAACAATTTTACAGTTTCACAAATGTCAATACCAAGATATTTAATTACAAAAAGAAAGCACTGTAACTTCACAGTGGAAAAATAGGCCAATCACCAGAAATGGGACAAATCACTAACATGTGTCTTCTGATGAAATATGACATTATTTCAATGGTGTCAAAAATCTAACCAGGAAGAAAAATCAGATAAACCGAAACTGAAGGACATTTTACAAAATAAAGCCTGTACTTTCAAAACCGTCAAGATCATGTCAGACAAAGACTGAAGTTCCAGATTAAAGGAGCCTAGGAGGACATTAACAACTAAATGCAGCACATGCTCCTCAACTGGGCCTTAAACAAAGAACAAAAAAATTTTTTTTTATTTGTCCCAGGGGTACAGGTCTGTGAAGCATCAGGCTTACACCTTTCACATCATTGCCCAAAGCACAAACCCTCCCCTTTAAGAACAACAATTTTTTAATAAAAATGCACATTATTGTGGCAACTGAAAAAATCTTCATAAAGTCTTCAGATTCATAATAGTATTATATCAGTGTTAATTTTTGATTCAGATCATTCTTTTGTGGTTATGTAACAGAATATCCTTGTTTTTAGAAAATACACACTGGAGTTTTTGGGGATAAAGAGACGTCATATCTATAACTTAATGTCAAACAGTTCAAACACACACACGAGGGGAAAGACAAAGCAAATATGGTAAAATGTTAACACTTAGAGGCTGGGTGAAGGATATAGGGGAATTCTTTATACTATTTCTTAAATTTTTCTGAAGATATTTCAAAACAAAAGTTGAAAAAAAACAAACAGGGGTGTCTGGATGGCTCAGTAGGTTAAATATCTATCTGCCTTTGACTCAGGTCATGAACCCAGTGTCCTGGGATCAGCCTCATTGGCCACCTTCTCAAAGGGGAATCTGCTTCTGTTTCTCCCACTCCCTTTGCCCCCCGACCCGCCATCTCATGCTCTCTCCTGAGCGCTCTCTCAAATAAATAAAAACTTAAAAAAAGAAAAGAAAAACAAATATATGACACTAGGAGGCAAGTGAACTCAATTTCTGTGCCTTGTTACCCTTCTTCCTCTTTCTAGTTATATTTAGAGAAAAGGCTTTAGGCATGGTAGCCATACTGCCAACACAAATTGGTAAGTATAAAGATGAATCCATATAGTAAGGATGAACATAAAGCCAGAAATGGTCTGTGTATTTGATGGAATCATGGAGCTGCTGTACCAGCCCCAGACTCCCTAATCACAATTATTTAATAAATGAAAAAAAGAAAACCCTTTCTTGGTTAAGTCATTACAAGTTTTCTATTATGTGCACCTAAATATAATCTATAATGAGCAAGTAAGTTTTTTAATGCACTTTCGTAAAAATCAACTGATAATAAAATGTAACAGGCTAAAGATGTTAAGCCACTGTGTGCTATTAGAAAATCTTCAAATACATACATATGAAATTTCATGAAAACTGCAAAATATGCAAGTAATAATGCTAAGGTTCATTACTTGAGTCTTTTGGGGAAATGAGCTATATAATACTCTGCATTTAAAAATTCACAGTGTTGAGGGACACCTGGGTGGCTCAGTCCATTAGGTGTCTGCCTTTGGCTCAGATCATGAACCCAGGACCAAGCCCCACAATGGGCTCCCTACTTGGTAGGGAGCCTGCTTCTCCCTCTCCCCCCTACTCATGCTTGCTCTCTCTCTAGTGCTCTCTCTAATAAAATCTTAAAAAAAAAAAATTCATAGTGTTTATTTTCTGGAATGATACTAATTAGATTTAAAGAAATCCTAAGTATTAAGGCTTTAATAAAATTAACAAGAATGGCTACATGGTGTATCTTTTCCCACCCTATTACCTTTAATCCATCGTTATATTTAAAGTAGATTTCCTATACCCAGCGTATAGTAAAGTCTTGCTTTTATTTTTTTAAAACCTGACCAGAAGGCCCTTAACAGACTGAGTCACCCAGGTGCCCTAAGTCTTGCTTTAAAAAAAAAAAAAAAAAAAAATTCCAGTCTCACAATCTCTGCCTTTTATTTGGAAAGTTTAACATAATTACATAATTACATTTAACATAATTACTAGTACACTGGGTTTAATACTCCTCTCAGTAAACAGAACAGAAAATGAACAGAATATGGAAAACTTGAATAATCAATCAACTATCCTGACTCAATTAACATTTATGAACACTTCACTTAATAAGGCAGAGTGTCATTCTTTTCAAATGCAGATGGAACATTCACCAAGACTACATGCAGGACACAAAACAAGTACTGATATATCTAAGAGACCTGAAATCACACAAATGTTCTCCCACTGCAACAGAACTAAATTAAAATCAGAAAAATATTTGGAGGGCGCCTGGGTGGCTCAGTTGGTTAAGCAACTGCCTTCGGTTCAGGTCATGATCCCGGTCCCGCAATGGGCTCCCAGCTCTGTGGGGAGTCTTCTTCTTCTTCTTACCTTCTCCCCTCTCATGCTCTCTCTCACACACACTAATAAATAAAATCTTCAAAAAAATTTTTGGAAAAAACACCAAATATATAAAAATACACTCCTAAATAACCCATAGGTCAATGAAGAAATCATAAACAGTATTAGCAAATATTTGAACTGAATGAAAATAAAAACAACATATGGAATTCTGTGGACTGCAGCTACAATTGTGCCTAGAAGAAAATCTGTAGCATCAAATAGGCTAAAATCAATTATCTAGGCTTCCATTTTAAGAGGGCAGAATAAGAACAAATTAAACTGAGGTGTGATATAGTTAAGAGCAATGGAGTCTATGGTAAAATGGGAGAATACAACCTCATCTGAAGGCATCCGATTTTCTAAAACACATGAGGTGGGCCAAACAAAATAGAACTTTGTCTGTAGGATATTAGATTTTGACCTGTGCTACTATGGAGAAAGAATGAGAGAAGGCTCCCAAAGTACTAGCAGAATTGTACTGAGATGTTAAGAGAAGGGAGAATGCTATGGTTGCATGGTGGTAACGTCAAGGGAGGGAGAGTATCATAGGAAATGCATTCTGTATGTGACTGGTGTGTATGACTAGCTAGTTTAGTTAATTTCATTTTCTTGTTATAAATTTCAACAGATCAAAGCCTCTAAAATAAAAACAAAAAACCCCACAACATTGATATATAATCCATTACTATGGGATGGACCAATTAAATTTTTTAATTGGTTTAAATTGCCTGTACTAGCAATAACTTTTCAGTAATTTCCAATCAAATATGTTTTGACAGTAAGGCTATACATATTACCATTAAAAATTGTATTACCTCTGCTTCTCTTTTCTTTGCCCGTGCTTTCTCTACTTCATCCATTACTTTCTGGGATTCTTCCACATTTCCTTCAGCTCCTAGTTGTTCCACCTTGGCCAACAACTTACCAATTTCTTCGTTTAACTCATGAACACGTTCTGCCTAGAAAGAAACAGAAAAGAAGATCTTGAATAAAAAGCAGAATGAATTATCAGAGTTCAAAGTATTTCATAAATGCTCAGAAAAGACTTATCTAAGGCAATATGAGTAGAAATAATGCTTTCTGAGCGTATCATAAATGAACTGGTGGGATATGAGGATGTTTTGAGCCTACCTGCCCTCTCACTACAGTGAGGTCAGGAAATACAACTGATCTCAATTTAACTACTACTTTACAACCTCCTCTTTGGCAATGTATTCCAAGTATAAAATACCATAAAATACCCTATGTACCTTTCCAAACCATCTCTTGCTATTCCCCCACTTCACAACACAATCTACAGTTATAGCTAGTTTCCCATATTTACTCTTGTTTTCTGCCTCTGTGACTTTGCAGAGGGATGTCATCCCTCTTCCTCAGACATCATCCCTTACTTCCCCTTGTCTGAACTCATGTATGCCTCCTATTCATTCAACAAGATTCAACTATTCTGTAAAACATTCTTGATCAATCAATCACCACATTTCACCCCCACTTAAACATAAGCAGAGAGCACCAAACCCTCCTTTGTGCCATCTTTTTATCTTTCGTGACTCTTATGTACATATTTTTACATATATACTTTTATACATATATACACATATATATACTTTCATATACCTATCACACCACCATAAAGATAGCTATTTCCCATTTTTGTATTTCCAATGCCCAACAAACAGCATACACTCAAACAGCATACACTCAAACAGAGGAGTTACAAGAATGAACTGGTAGATACTCTTTAAGATAAATACATGACTTTAAAGTCCAACAGGTCTGGCTTATTGCCAATCAATTACCAACTATGTAATTTTGACCACATCACTTAACCTGAATCCACTTCCTCATCAGAGAAGTGCGAATAATACCGATCTCATAAAGAGAAATGAGAAAATGTGCCTTGCACATATACTGCAGAGCATGTTACTGATTTTCAGTATACTACCATAACACTCTGTCTTCCCTAGCCTTAGTTCATGTCTTTCCCCTGGGATTAATTCTTGCTTTGGGATCTGTGTCCTCCTACTCCTCCTCATCACCATCATCCTGAGAATATAGTTCATTCCTATGGTTTTAATGGCAGATGATACCTATAGTCTTCATATTGGCCACAAAGTAAGTATGCAGGCTGTGTGGCCAATTATATTATCAAAGATTTTAATTTGATATAGACATCCACTCCCAACAAACCAGTGTGCCAATAATTTTTACTTCTCAAATATCCTTCATTCCACAATATTCATCCCTCAAAGAAATTTTTAATTCTATTACCATTTTCTTAACTCTTCAACAAAATGGTTTTTTTCAGGAGCTGTCACAGAATGATTGTGTGTTGTGCCCTAAACTCTTTCCCTTTCCCTGTATTCATCTCTTTGTTATATGATTAGTACCATCATATTCTGATTCTGAATTTGGCCATTTAACCTCTTTAGCTAATAGGACAGTAGCAAACATGACAGAAGGAAAGGCTTGAAAAGCACTTGTATGACGTGTTTTTGTACCTCTTACACTACCCTAAGAATATGGCCAGACTAGCCTTCTGGGTTCAACAACCTCTGACCAGAAGACATCTGAGTGAGTCTAGCTGAGAGGAGTAACATCCCAGTCAAGTTCAGCCTAAATCACTGACTAAAATGATTGACTGATGGGCTAAAATACTTACTGCTTTAAGTCACTGAGTTTTGAGGTAATTTGTTAAGCAGCATTTTTGTACTGATAGATAACCAATATAATGCCATATAAACCAAGATAGCACTTGTGGATCTTTTTCTTTCTTTTTTCCTTTTTTTTTTTTAATGGATCTTTTTCAACCATAACATTAGATCCCTGCACTTTAGATCCCATCTTTAGAGAACTTTCCAGGAAAAGTTGATTAAAAACAACCGTTTCCTCAGGGCACCTAGCTGGCTAAGTCAGTAGAGCATGCAATCCTTGATCTCTGAGTGGTGAGTTCGAGCCCCACAATATGTGGAGATTATTTAAAAAACAAACAAACAAAAACAAACAACTTTCCTCAAACAAAGGAATCCAGTTTCCTCTGTACAGACATGTCTGAGAACTGTATTTAATGCTGTCATCCAAACTCTATCTGGGTAAACTCTGTCTCCATTCTGCATTTTCATAAAATGTACAAACTATACTGAACAGTGCAAAATGTTTCAAAGTAGTAAGTCATCAAATCAACAAAATGAAATATATGTACTTTTTTTAGATTCTGATTAGAACAAACCAACTCTATATAGGAAAAATGAACATATTCAGGATATTAGATAATGTTAAAAAATTGTTAACTTTATGGATGTGATTTTTATGGTTATGCTTTAGAGGTAAAACATCTGGAATTTGCTTTTAAAATAATGAAACAGGGGCGCCTGGGTGGCTTAGTTGGTTAAGCATCTGCCTTCAGCTCAGATCATTATTCCAGTGTTCTGGGATTGAGCCCCACGTTGGGTTCCTTGCTCACTGAGGAGTCTGCTTCTCCCTCTCCCTCTGTCCCTTCCCCTGTTGCATTTCTCTCTCTCACTCAAATAAATAAAATTTTTAAATAAATAAATAAAACAATGAAGTAAGAGCAAAAAACTATGACTCCATTGGGATTTATTGTACTTTTCTTTCTACGTAATCTCCACACCCACACACCCAACGTGGGACTCAAACTCACAATCAAAGTGTTGCATGCATGCTCTACCAACTGAGCCAGTCAGGCACCCCTCTTTCCCTTTTTTGTGTATAAGTTCACATTTAAAAAAAAAGGGGGGGGCGCCGGGATGGCTCAGTCATTAATTGTGTGCCTTCGGCTCAGGTCACAATCCCAGGGTTCTGGGTTCAAGCCCCGTATCGGGCTCCCTCCTCGGCGGGAAGCCTGCTTCTCCTCTCCCACTCCCCTTGCTGGTGTTCCCTCTCTCCCTGTGTCTCTCTCAAATAAATAAATAAAATCTTTAAAAATAAACAAACAAACAAATAAATAAATAAAAATGTTTTAAAGATCCTTTTTTTTTTTTAAGTAGGCTCCACACCCAGCATGGAGCCCAATACAGGGCTTGAGGAAGATCAAGACCTGAGCTGAGAGATCAAGAGTTGGATTCTTAACTGACTTGGGCCACCCATGTGCTCCCACAACAAAGTATTTTTTTTAAGTGGGAGGTAAAACATAACATCTAAAGAATACTAAAAAATAAACATTAAAAAAAAATGAACAGTCTATTTGGAAAATGGGTTTAAGACAGACATTTCACTAAAGAGGTGCATAAACGGCAAATACATGAAAAAAAAGTTCAGAATTATTAGGCATTAGGGAAATGAAATTAAAACCAAGAAAGAGCACTACACACCTTTAAGAATGGCTAAAATGAAAATTAATGACACCACCAAATGCTGGCACAGATGTGAAGAAACCACATCACTAAACACATTGCTGGTAGAATTATAAACTGGTACAGCCACTCTAGAAAAAAGTTTGACACCTGCTTTCAAAACTAAAAATGGACTTATGACCACATAACCCAGAACTACATTCTTGGGCATTTATCCCAGAGAAATAAAATATTTATTGCAGCTTTACTGGTGTTAACCAGTAAAGGCAAACAACCCAAACATCTTTCAATGTGTGGTTAAATTGTGGTATATCCATACCACGGAATATTACTCAAAAAGGAATGAACTACTGATATACAAGCAACTTGTATGAATCAAGGAACCTGTGCTGAGTGAAAAGAACCAATCTCAAAAGATTACCTGATTCCATTTATGTAACATTCAGTAAAACAACATAATTATAGAGCCAAAGATTACATTAGTGGTTGGCAGAAGACAGGATAAAGGGGGAATAGATGTGGCTCTAGAGAGGTAAGATGAGAGACTCTCATGGTAATGCTACAGTGAAGTAACTTAATTATGGTGGTAGCTACCTAAGTTACTTACACATGTGATAAAACTGCACGGAGCTACGTATACATATACACATACAAGTGCACACAAAACTTGTAAAATCTGAGTAAAATGTCAATTTTGTAAATTGACTGTAAAATCAGGTAAAATCTGAGTAAAATGTCATGACTGGACCAGTATCAATTCCTTGTGTACTAAAGCCATATAAAATGTGAACATTAGGGGAGGCTAGAGGAAGAGTTCAGAGAATTCCCTACATATGTCTTTGCAATCTGTGAATGTAATTATTTCAAAATAAAAAATTAGATTTAGTGAGCTGAAACAGTATTTTGTAGTACTAATGAAATAACTGAAATTCTTACCTTTGCTGCCACTTCTGCACTAATCTCTTCTTGAGTTTCTGCCAATCTTTTCTTAGCCACTTCTGTTCTTCGATCACAATCTGCAATGAATGACTGAAGATGATCCATAGCCTGCAAAGTTTAATTAAAAATTACTGCCAGAAAAATAAACTTTATTCAGGAATATCTTTACTCAAAAATTATATGTGATTTTCTTATTTTTTAAAGTAGACTCCACACCCAGCCTAGAGCCCAATGTAAGGCCTGAACTCACAACCCTGAGATCAAGAGTCAGATACTTAACCAACAGAGCCACCCAGGTGACCCCATACTTTATTTTTTAAAGTGCTAGTAGGGTACTAAAAAAAACAAAAGCAGGTTCAATTATGAATCAAAAATACTACTCATCACCTATCAAATTGGCAAAGAGTAAACATAAATAGTTCCCAGAAAGGTAAAACTATAAGGAAACTACCACTCTCATACTCTGAAGAATCAGTGCAGTGTTTAAAAAAGGCAATGTGGTAACTGGTATCAAAAGACTTAAAAATGGGGCACCTGGGTGGCTCAGTGAGTCAAGCCTCTGTCTTCAGCTCAGGTCATGATCTCAGGGTCCTGGGATCTAGCCCCCCATTGGGCTCTCTGCTCAGCAGGGAGCCTGCTTCCCCCTCTCCCTCTGCCTGCCTCCCTGCCTACTTACAATCTCTCTTTCTCTGTCAAATAAATAGATAAAATCTTAGAGGAAAAAAAAAAAACTTAAAAATGTCTCCTGATTTAGTAATTTTACTTCCAGAAATGCCTTTTAAGAAACTAATCAGATATACAGAAGGCTTAATATTCAAGGATGTTCCTTACAGTGTTATTTTTATGGTGAAAAGTTGTAATTACCCTAGATACCTAGGTAACGTAGAAATTTTGATCTTCAGCTATAAAAAAAAAAGGTTTTAATAGAATCCTTAATAAGAAAATGTTCATGATTTATAAATAAACAGCATGTTACACAATATCACATGCCATAAAATGCCAATTTTGTAAAATAAAGCATAGAAAAAAAGGAGAGCATACATAAAATTTTAGCAGTTCTTCTTGAGTTAATAGTTTTTCCACGCTTTTCAAATTTTTCACATTGAAAATGTTACAATCAGGAAAACTTGCTTTCTTTTCAAAGAATAAACCAGTGAAAATTTTAGCAACGTCTACATTGTAAAAATCCAGTTCAATAATTATATTAAAGACATTGCTCAGGCATATAGTAGCATGTCTGTAATTAAATAGTAATTCATTTTTAAGTAAACTTTTAAGATTTATTCCCAAATCAAGCAATTTGGACTTTCAAATCTTACTGTACAGAAACAGAACGAATTTAAAATACAAATTTTTTTTAAAGATTTTTTTTAAGATTTTATTTATTTGACAGAGATCACAAGTAGGCAGAGAGGCAGGCAGAGAGAGAGAGGAGGAAGCAGGCTCCCCACTGAGCAGGGAGCCCGATGCGGGCCTCGATCCCAGGACCCTGAGATCATGAGCCGAAGGTAGAGGCTTTAACCCACTGAGCCACCCAAGCACCCTAAAATACAAAGGTTTAATTAAAAATAAAAACTTAGCGCAGAGCAAATTCTAAGAATTTTCTTGGAAATGAAAAGCAACAGGCTCATTTAAAAGCTCTTATCTGTGATGACAAAGAAATAACTAATCAGGGGCGCCTAGTGGCTCAGTTGGTTAAGTGTCCACCTTCCGCTCAGGTCATGATCCTGGAGTCCTGGGATGGAGCCCTGTGCGGAGCTCCTTGCTCAGCAGGAGAGTCTGCTTCTCCTTACCCCCTGCCCCTCTCCACTGACCCTGCTCGAGAGAGACAGAGAGAGACAGAGAGAGAGAGAGAGAGAGAGAGAGAGAGAGAGAGAGAGCGCGCTCTCATTCAAACGAATAAAAGTCTTAAAAATAGCTATTTAGCTCTTTTAATTTAAAATTCATCTTTAAATTCACAAGATAGGTCTATTAAAATGTACTTTATGGGAAGATAAAAGTGGTGTCTGAGAGCAGTGAGAGGAAAAAGATGTACTAATCAGTAGTGTTGGGTCAACTAAGTAGCTTTCTGGAAAAATAACTTAATCCATACCTCAATTCCTTAGACCAGCATAAATTTAACTTGGATCAAGGATCAAAGTATATAAATGAACCCATAAAAAAATACCAGAAGAAACCACGAGAGAACTCTTAACATCTCAGAACAGGGAAGACCCTTTTGAATTAACCCATTAGAAACTTTTAAAGCACTGATAAATGAGACAACTATAAAAATATTCTGCAAGGCCCACAACCACTAAAAAAAAAAAAAAGTAAAATATGGAAAATGACCTAATATCCATATGCCTACATCCAGATGATGGTTTCTGCTATATTTTATGCCCAGAATATATTATATCAAAATCTATTTAAGATGTCTCCCCCAACTGTTCTAGTCCCATATTAAATTATGTTTACATAGGTAATATTGTTTTTTTGTTTTGTTTTGTTTGACAGAGAGAGAGCAGGCACAGGGGCGGGGACAGAATAAGAGGGAGAGAGAATCTTAAGCAGGCCCCACACCCAGCATGGAACCTGATGCAGGACTTGATCTCAACCCTGAGATCATGACATGAGCTGAAACCAAGTTGGACACTTAACTGACTGAGCCACCCAGGGACTCCTGATTTTCATTTCTATTAGCAGAAATTCTTAGTAGAGAAGTAGATGGAGGTACCTATTGACTGCTCTACTTTCCAAACCAAGTAAAATACCTATTACACCGTACTGTAAAAAGTATCATAAGACACGTACTTCATCAAAATCTTTTATGTAATGCTAATCGGTATGTTTTATATAAACATAAAAAGCTTCCCTATTTTTATAACAAATGATTCTGTTTGTATAAACAACAAATCAGATCATGAGCCTTTAAGGTACATAAATGGTACCTTCTATTCTAATATTTCTTCTATTAATTTTACATAAAAAACATTGTACTTAATATCCTCTCTCCCTCTCTACATATGTTCATAGATACAAATATAAAAATGAATGTAAAAATTCTGTAGATCATTAAAGGGTCTAAAGTACATCAGAAATTTGTTGTTTACATGTGCTTAAATTGAGGTTTCCTTAATCATCACAACTTTACTGGAATAGTTTTTCAAAAGATTATATGCACTGCATGGATTTTTACACATTTTCTTAAAATATCCAGTTTCACCTTATATTTTTTAAAAAACAGTCAAAAAAATACATGATCTTACTTTAGTACTGACCTTCAAATAAACATAAAGAAGGTAACTTGCTAAGAGCCTTTTTCTATAGAGATATTAATCCATATTCAAAATGTCTTACTACAAAAAAAAATCTAACCCATTAAAGAAAAATCACATACATCAAGTTCGAAGAAAAAATCTTGTTCTTTGGATGCAATTTCATAATCTGCTCTTAGAGCCAGGTCATGAACTTTCAGACATTCTCCAAGATCCATTCTCTGGGGGGGGGGGGGGGGGAACCCCAATCTTAAGANCAAAACTTCATTAACTACCACAGTTCTCTTCAAAATACATATTAAGTCTTACAGATGCTTCTTTATTTATGGACTTTCAAATTACAAAATTTCATAGACAAGTATAAAACCTGGTGTCAGAAAAAAATCCACATCAATTCTGTCTACCAACAGATGGGAATAGTGATTACTTTCATACTTAAGAACAAACAGACAAAGAAAACTGTAAAAATCTGAGAAAGCTTCTGGCTTCTGTATCAAATCGAACTTCACTTAACCCATTCACACAGGAAAATTAACGTTAGTTTAAAATTAAGCTAAAAGAACATGTAAATCAAATTGCTGAATTATAGTCAATATTCTTTGAAGAACAATCTGATTTTCAAATAAAGATGTCGAGTCCTCAAACATTAGACCAGTAAACTTGATAAGGATTCCAGGTAAGATTCTAGGTGAACTAGTAAAAAGAAATTTATTAAGACTCAATATAATTTCACAAAAAACTATCAAATCCTACTTACAAGCATGTATCAGGGATATAAAATACACTCCCACTGAACCTATGATCCTCCTACTTAGACATTATTTACCAAATCAGGTTTTGTCCTGAGACCAAAGTTCCTAAAAATCTGCCCATTTCTACATGTATCTGGGCAACTGATAAGATCTTTCAGGAAATCCTTTAGGGAGAAAACTGAGGGGAAAAAATTGGGCTGGATGCAAAGGTACTTACAGATATGATTAATGGATGATCTAAGTAAAACAGATTTTCCAATTGGAAGTATGCTATCCTATCAACAGAATGTCTCAGAATTGCTCAAAGGTTGGTAAAAAGAGAATAAAATAGTTTGAGAAGGTATAGTAAATATGGCCTTTGATTTTGTTATACAAACTATGCATAAAGTATGACAAACATTGCACTAGTAAAGTCATTCCTTCAATTAACCATGTACCCATTTGTGCCAAGCACTATGCTAGGTGGTAGGGACACAGAGCTAACTGACACAGATACATACAGTCTCTGATCTCATGGAGCTGACATTTAGAAGAGGGGAAGCAAATAACCATAATTGTGTCTCTGAATACAGTTAAGAGGTTTAAGAAAATAGGAAAACTCCCATAACAATGGCAGGCTGCTTGGTGATCAGAGAAGGTCCTTCTGAAGAGGATACATTTAAACTGGATTTAAAATGAGTGAGAAAGCAAACTAACCTTGGGAAAAGCTAAGAAAAGAATCCTTGAGGTTTTACAGAAGATTTACTCTTAAAAAAAAAAAAAAGCCAGTGTCAAGCAGAAGGAGGTTTCTAGTAGCAAAGAACAGACTAGAACAATCACTGGCACATAGGTCTGGGCCTTAAGCTTTGTATATAAATACCTAGAAATGACTCTGTCTTAATATTTGTTGCCAACAACCTAAATATAACAAAGGATATGAAAGTCTATTTTGTACAATATTCCAAACTAAAAAAAATAGTGAATTCATTGGATTAAGATTCAAAAGAACTGGGGCACCTGGTCAGCTTAGTTGGAAAAGCATGTGACTCTTGATTTCGGGGTCTTGAGTTCGAGACCCAAGTTATATGTAGAGATTACTTAAAAATAAATAAACTTTAAAAAAATTTTTAAGATTTTTAAGAATTGATAGATCGGGTAAAATTTTTTAAAAATACAGTCTTGCAGTCATATCTAAGACAAATTTACAAATAGCTATGAGCAGAAAAGACAAATTTAAAAACATTCCAGTCAAGAATAAGAGTTACAATGTGGCGTGATGTGACTGAGAAAAATCAACTCACAGGACATAGTATAAACAAAGTAAGAATCTCTTGCTGAAGGATGGCAAACACCTCTCTTCCAAAAGATACATTCTGTGTGCTAACACATTTCAAAAGGACATAAATGTAAGTTAGACCAAGTGTTTCAAAACCAAGCTATACAAAAAAAAGCCGGAGGACAGATGCAATTAGCCAAGATAAATCAAAATGTGAGCCTAATCCTCAATCAACTAAAGAACTTTTCAACATGAAGCAGAAATAGATCTTATTATGGCTACAAGACACTTGAGAGTCAGATTTTAACTTTCTCTCAAATTAAAAACATAAACAACCCCCCCACCAACTTTCTAATGATCAAAGCTTTCCAAAGACAGAATACACTTCCTCAAGAGTCAGCGAATTCCCAGATAACTGAAAGATCCCAGTACAGTTTAGACAACCATTTTTCTAAGACACCGAGGGAAGAATAGAACAGTTAAGTAGCTTCCTCTAAGTCTGACATTTTATGATTATCTTAAAAAAAAAAATAATAAGCTTCTCTGTTAAACTCTACTATCTCAGTTACTAATTACATAAAAGAATGAATGGGGAAATATAAACAATGTCTTCAAAGTTATCCTTTGGCAATAATAAGGAGTATTCACCAGTATTATAAGTTATCATCCCACTAATGGCTCTCACGTATCACTGTTGCTGAGTATGCTGAGATTTTTCCAGGCCCCACTCCTTACTCTCATTCGTAAGTCCACAGATCAACTAAAGTCTTCCAGTGACATTAAACAGCAACTGAAACTTCCTGTTGATATGTAGAAATTCAAAACTGCTTATTAAGCAACATTTTTAAGAAGTTATAGGAAAAAATGTAATGCTCCTAAAATATGCAGGAAAATAAGACAGTAATGAAAACTACCATCTTTGCTACACCGGGGTGGGGGTGGGGTTGGGGGGTGGGTGGGTGTGTGTGTAAGTAGGCTCCATGCCCTAAGTGGGGTTTAAACTCATGACCTTATGATCAAGAGTTGCATGCTCTATCAACAGAAGTCAGCCAACTGCCCCAGCAAGTGTCTCTTAATTGATATCTTAACAATCTCTCCAACAACTCCCTTTATACATGTATTTCTATATGGGATGCTACGCTCATTTCCTAAAATGTTATGATGCCAGTTGGGAATGCCACTGATCCAATGCAGTGGTTTTTAACCTAGACCCAGGGTAATAACACTGATGCAAGTGTTTTGTTTGTTTTTTTTTTTAAATAGGTCCAAGCCCTACCCTCTAAACACAGAACTGTAAAAACCTCCAAGGTGTTTTTAATGTACAGTGTTGGGAACCACTCACTGATCTAGTTTTATTCCCAATCTACAGACAAAGGAACCGAAGCTCAGAAAGACACTTATTCCAGACACTTACTAGGAAATTTCTAGGTCTAACACCTCTTCTGTTTTACCATGCTGGTGTTCTGCACACAGCAGATACACAAAGCAGTAGTTTAACTGCCTTTCCTCCAGTTAATTCCCTTCTCTTTATCCCCTGCTTAACTAGATTTCCAATCTGTTCTCAATAAAAACCTAAAAGGAGTGTATAAATATTGTCTCATGTATAAACATCTCTGTTGCCCCCCCCCCATACTGGCAGGAATTCTAGGCTTTTTTTTTTTTTTAAGATTTTATTTATTTATTTGACACAGAGAGAGAGATCAGATCACANCATACTGGCAGGAATTCTAGGCTTTTTTTTTTTTTTTAAGATTTTATTTATTTATTTGACACAGAGAGAGAGATCAGATCACAAGTAGGCAGAGAGGCAGACAGAGAGAGAGGAGGAAGCAGGCTCCCTGCTGAGCAGAGAGCCCGATGAGGGCCTCGATCCCAGGACCCTGAGATCATGACCTGAGCCGAAAGCAGAGGCTTTAACCCACTGAGCCACCCAGGCGCCCTAGGCTTTTCCTTTGCTTTACCTTTAAACTTCCATCATACAACCAACCAAAGGAAAAACCCCAACTCTGTGAGTCAAGAACAAAATGAACACTAAAAAGAACACAACTCATAATTATACCACTGGTTAAGGGTGGAGTTTTGGTTAAGAGGATGAAATTTGGAGAGGGAGGGTGGATGTATGCCTTTGAGGGGAATTTGCGCAAGGGGAAATTTTTACTACCTCACTAGAATGTGAGCTCCACAAAGACAAGTATTTTTTTTTGTTCTATCTACTATGTAATTTGCCTGGTATATAAGATGTTTAGTAAATATTGTTGAATGAATCAAACTGGTAAAAGAGGACAAAGAAGAACATTTGGCATAGCGGGCCCTGAGCTTAACAAGCAAGGGTGGTCATGATGCAACCTCATACAAAAATGATCTGAGTTCCGGAGAGAAAGGCCTTCTTCGTCTCTCCATGAATTATCAATTTTGCTGGGACTTCTTTCCTTCCTAAGTACTTTATGCTACTCTCCTCCAGGAGGTACACTGCTTGGACTTGACAGCATCCTGGGCCATGAGCTCTGCAGCTTTCCAGTCTAGTCTAGCTTACAAGGTAAATGTGCAGGGTACCAAAGTCCTAAGAGGAAGGGCCTAGCTATAATTTTTTTTTTTTTTGCCTGGAATAGCCTCAATGTTTATTCTTCAGGCATCTGGCAGGATGGTAAGTGTATACAAATTTTCAGAATTCTAGACACTAGTCATCTATTTTCCTCTATCCATACCATCACGACTGAACACGTACTCTGGCACTGTCATACACACAGGGAATATTTAAAATAAAGAATAAGCAAGCCAGTGGGGCACCTAGGTGGCTCAGTGGGTTAAAAAATAAGCAAGCCAAAGCAAACACAACTACCTGACAATATAAAAGTGAGCGAAGGGTAAGTGTGTCCATGTTAAGGCTCTTCGAGACCACAGTCATCTAACTAAAAAGCCACCACAAAGGGAACCATGATAGAACCACACCATGACCAACTATGGATCAATCCTCAAAAGCCGAAATCAATCCTGACTTCATCACTGATGGTTCAATAGTGCTTTGAACACTCAGTGCACAGACACTTGCTACTGCTTCTCTTATAAAGTAAATGAGCTTCAAACTGAACATAATACAATGTCTGGCTATTTAACTTATAATGGCTCTATTTGTAATGAAAGCCACAGGAGACTTTTTGAATTTTTAAATTTAATAAATGATTTACTTCATAATTACATTCTTCCCACAAGTTTATTCTTAGCATTTTAATTAAGACACCTAAATTCTTAGACTGTAAATCGGAAAAATGCTTATTTTTAACTGGAAAAACTCGGTTCCGCATTTTTATCTTCTCCATCCTAAATACATTTACCTTGTGAAGTCTTCTAATTCTGAAAACTTCTCTTACAACCTCTCAGCACTTAGTATTACACTTTACTGTTTAACAAAGTTGATTCAGTTAAGTGCTTTACTAAGTGTTCTTTTGAAATTTCAAAAATGAACGTTATCTACTCAAATGAACTTTAAGCTTCATGAAAACAGTTTCTCTAATTTTTCCCTTCATACATAAAAGACCAGGTTTTATACAACCCATCACTTCTAAATAAATGTGATGATTTAACTAAGAAATTCTACTTATAAGAACTTGAAGAAACAATGAAATAAGTCCACAAAGGTAAATGGACAAAACTTCAACAATGATGTTTTAGAGCCCAGCAACGGGGTTTTGATTAATTGAATTATGGAATAGCCATACAACACATTATATAGCCATTAGAAACTACGATCTTGATACTAAATGGAGAAAAGAGATGGCAAAGAAAAACATAATAAAATGCCACTTTTGTAAATTCACGTACAGACACTATTGTGAAGCTGGTTTGATATTGGTTGAATTAAATACAATGAACCTGTATTATCCTTACAATCAGAAAAAAAATCAATAAAGCCACTTGAATTTTGGATGAAAAAATCTAACAGAACAGAGGCACGTAGAAATTATACATCAAAATCAACAAATAAACATGAGGGTTTTTAGAGTACAGCAAATCAAAGGGTTGACCTACAGATTTGAATGTATGGCCAGTTATAAACTAATAGCAGTAATATGTTAATGAATAAATCAGTGATAGAAACTAGGCATAGTAACTACTTCAAGAATTGCATGGGTGCCCAGGTGGCTCAGTCTTAAGCATCTGCCTTCGGCTCAGGTCATGGTTACGGAGTCCCAGGATGGAGCCCCACATCAGGCTCCCTGCTCAGCAGGAAGCCTGCTTCTCCCTCTCCCACTCCCCACGCTTGTGTTCCCTCTCTCTCTCTCTCTGTGTCTTTCTGTCAAATTAAAAAAAAAAAAAAATGCAAATATTCTTGCTTTGTTGTATTTACTCAGATCAATGAGCTAGATCCTAAAGGAAATTATAAAACAGGGTAAGAAAATAATCCCTGCTATCAAGAATTTATATTCTCAATGAAAAAGAGACATTAAACTAAAGCAACAGTTACAAATATATACACAGATGCACATGCAAAGATTTCATTGCCACACTGTGCACCAAAACCAAAAACTATTAACACAATAATGGTCACTAAATAATTTAGTTAACAGCCATATTATAAAATATTATGTAGACATATTTTTAAAACATAGACCACAAATTTGGAAACTTCTCCAAGACAAGTGAAAAAAAAATCAAACAACATAATGCCATTTGTTAAAACACACATGCATGCACACACACAGAGGGTGAAAAAGGTACATTAAGTTGTTGACAGGCTTTATGTCTGGGATGGGGGATGATATATAATGGAAAATATTCATTCATGTTTTATGCTTTTTCCACTTTTACTTGACACCTTTATTGTCTAAGTGATAAACAAAATAAGGACAGACTGGGTACTCAGCAACTCAGAAGACCTCCCTTAACATACCGTTATCCATTTAAACTGAGAAATTCACTTAATTTCTCTGAACTTCTCTTTTCTCAAATACTTCAGGACTACTGCATCAATCGAATTACAGATTCTGACTAGACTGCTGAAGATTTTGAATATGTATCAATATGCAGAATTTTCTCTATAGGCAAAGAAGAATGCTTGACCATTTGAAATAGGACATGATAAAATCCACATTTTAGAAGCATTAACACCATATTACTGGATGGACTGACAAGAAGAAAGAGGTCAAGGGCGGGACAGACTACTAGGGTAAGCCAGAAATAAAGTCACAGGGTCGAAATAGAAAAGAAAAGCGAAAGCAGGTGATGGAGGTAAAATAGGGTGCTAATAGAAGAATAAAAGCATTTTAAAGATGGGGAGGATCTCTGAAATAATCAATTCCATCACGACCTCTCTATGACAATGAAATCAAGGGTCAGAGAAGTCATAAGATCAAAAGCCTAAGACTATAAGCAGGCAGGAGCAGAGAAAAATTTAAATCCAGTCCTTAATATAGTTCAATATTCTTTTGCTAACACAATGACTCTCAATCAACTAATTAAATGGAACCATCGACTAACCAATTAACCAACTGGAAATGAAGTGTGGCGAGGAAAAGATCAGAAGTATTTCAAGCATGAGCAAACGATGACACCACCAAGAGAAATGACTGAATCAAATGGAAGAGTTGGTCTGTGACGGAAACATTTTGTTCTGGATGTGAAGGTGATATAACAAAAGGAAATCTATGTAATAGTGTCCAGTATGGTAGAGATATAATACTACATTCACTGAAGTCTTGCTTTATCAAGTTTTCCAAGCAGACAGTTTTACATATTCCTCCATAGAGTTACAACTCAAGTATTCTTCTAGGAGACCTTCTTTAACAAATTATATAGGAACCCCAAATCTTACTTCCCTAGGTCAATTTATTAACAAAGGAAATACTGAAAAGTACTTTTTTTTAAAAGATTTTATTTATTTGACAGGGAAAGAGAGATCACATGCAAGCAGAGAGGCAGGGAGAGGGAGCAGCAGACTCCCTGCTGAGCAAGGATCTCCCCCCCCATGTGGGGTTCGATCCCAGGACCCTGAGATCATGACTCAGCCAAAGGCAGATGCTTAACAAACTGAGCCACCCAGGCGCCCAAATAAACAAACTAGAAGGAAGGAAGGAAGGAAGGAAGGAAGGAAGGAAGGGAGGGAGGGAGGGAGGGAGGGAAGGAAGTATTTCTAAAGAACAGTGCCGCCTGCAAGATCATAGTATATTGCCACAGGAAAATTTAATGAAGGAGAAGATGAGGAAGAATGCTTGAGAATAACAGTATAAATTCATATTATCATACTTACGATTTAAAAACAAACCCCACTCCTTCATAATTTTAACTTTCTAAAAACCACCTTTATTAGAGCAATAGTTTCACAGTTATCTAACCTGGTTTTAATTAGTTTATTTATTCACTTACACTGCTTAGTTTAATAATCCTTCCCATGTGTCTTTTTATTATGTCTTCTTACACTATTTTAAGAATCTCAAGAGTGAAAGACATTAAAATATAACAATAATTTAGATATAGTACAAAAATAACAAGGAATCAAAGGATAGTAATATTGGTAAAGTACTAAAAAGAATACACACCAGCTGGAGAAAAAGTGAAACAATGACATGACAGCAGGACAGAGCACAGGAAATACAAAGCCCCGGCTGACCACGTGAACCCTTCCACATGCCCTCCAACGCCAATGCTATTTTCTAAAACACAAGTCACCTACACTTTGATTCTCACTTCCTGCATCATTAACTTTCTTCCTTCCTATTTGTAAAATCTCTCTCCCATCCATGTTCAACATTTGATTCAAGCCCCAGCTCAATAACAAGAGAAAGCCCAATATAATATGGAAAAAGCCTTGAAATAATAAAATCTGAGTATGCATTCAAGTTACGCCATATTGTCTTAAAATAAAAATTATGGTATTTCTTTCCTAATTTCAATCCTGGCATTCAAATGAATAAGTCCAACATGAATGCTGGATGAAGAGGAAAGGGGCACAGTGGCATACAGAGATTAGTTCCTGCTTTTTGCCACTTCCCATTTATTAACTGCTCATTACCACCTGTATGTTCCACTTCCAAGTCCATTTTTCCCTGAGTGGATAAAGAAAAATAAAGCTCTTCTAGCTTTTAATATTGTTTTGAAGAACATAGCATGAAATATTTTATCCATCCCAAACCAAGATATGCAAAAATATCTAGATAACATTAAAACAAAAGTCCCTGGGGTGTGTTGGTGGCTCAGTTGGTTAAGGGTCTGCCTTTGGCTTGGTCAAATTTCAGCATCCTGGATCAAGCCCAGGATCAGGCTCCCTGCTCAGTGGGGAATCTGCTTCTCTCTCTCTCTCCCTCTGCCCCTCCACCCAACTCGTGCTCTCTCAATCACATGCTCTCAAATAAATAAAATCTAAAAAAAAAAAAAAAAAGTCCTTGCCCTAGAAAGATGAAGCTAATTGAGGAGATAGAACACATATATAAACAAGAAAAACTAACAAATGCTTATTCAGTAGCACAGAGAGCAGGCATCACACTGGGGTTCAGAGGCTAAAATAACAAGTAGCAAGCCAGGCAGGATTTAAATGTGTAAAAAAGACAAGTTATTTCAGCAAGAGACAAAGAGGTAATCTAAAATGACAATCACGCTAGGAAAGGAAAACACTGAGATAATAAGGAATAAACCAGTCTGGTAAAAAGGACCAAACCGATTTATTCATTCAAGGTAGAGGTAGACAGGGCTAAGGTTTTAGATTTTTGGCCGTATCTATAGTAAGAAAACACCACAAGTTTTGTGAGGAAACATATGCTAAGTTCATTCCTGCTCAGAAATGACTGGCTTATGTTTCTTAACATTTAGATCTCTTCAAATGTCACTTTACCAAAACAGTTTTCTCTAACCACCCTGAACCACTGTCTCAGATAGTCTAAGTCACCTAACCATGCTTTTTTTGTCCTAGCAACTTAAATCACTACCTGAAATCACATTATTTTTCACTTAGTTGTGTGTCTCCGACATCAGAATGCTAGCTCCCACCACTTAAAAGAGAAACCCATGCTCATTTCTGTCTCACCAACATAGCAGACATAGGTCCTCAGTAAGTACTTGAGAAGTGAATGAATGAATGAGTGAATGAATGCTGATCTCAACAATCAGTACCACTCCCAAAGAGATGAAAAAAATCACTTTTTAAAAAAAGATTTTATTTATTTGACAGAGAGAGAGTGCAAGTAGGCAGAGAGGCAGGCGGAGGGTGGGGGGGGCAGGCAGAGAGAGAGGAAGCAGGTTCTCTGCGGAGCAGGGAGCCCAATAAGGGGCTCGATCCCAGGACCCTGGAATCATGACCTGAGCTGAAGGCAGCCGCTCAAACCAACTGAGCCACCCAGGTGCCCCAAATAAATCACCTTTTGAAGAGAAATTCTTTAACTTTTACTGTGAATTCTCTTTACTTTCTCCATTCAGCCCACCTTCCTCACCTTTTTCTATTTCTTCCTCTTCTTAATTTCGATAGTACTTAAATTTCATTACTCCAAACACTACAATAAATACCATAAAAGGGAAAAAAACATAAAAATCAAAATGTGGAAATTTTACAAACTATATTATCCAAATACATCAATATATATGCCTATATTTTTTGATCCTATAGACTAGTAACGTCTATGGGACAATATACATTCACAATGTTTTACTGTATATGGGTCAAAATAAAATACCAGCTGCTTTTACAAGTTCCCTTAATGAAAGAATCATTAAACTAAAAAGGATTTCAGTAAGTCATGTGTCTTGCCACCGGTACATCAAGGTAAAATTCATCAGTTTAAAAAATATTTCCAGTGATAGAGAATCTGTGACTTTGCTTGATGTTCGTGGTTAATCTCCTGGTATAGTAACAAAAAATATTTGTTTCGAGTTTTCATTTATTATTAGGTGCTTGCTCTGTGTTCACTGTCTACATCCTCCAAATGACGCATTTATAACTACTCCAATCCTTTTTCTTTAAAGATTTTATTTATTTATTTGACAGAGAGAGATCACAAGGAGGCAGACAGGCAGGCAGAAAGAGAGGGGGAAGCGGGCTCCCTGCTGAGCAAAGAGCCTGATGCGGGGCTCAATCCCAGGACCCCAAGATCATGACCTGAGCCGAAGGCAGAGGCTTAACCCACTGAGCCACCCAGGTGCCCCTTATCCTCTCTTTTTCACTGAATACCCTCAGACACACACTAGTTTCTTCAGACTTGTTAAAACACAGTTTACAAAACTGTACATATTCCTAAAACAGATCTGAAGAGTTCAGGGAATACTCAGAGGATGATTTGAGGTTCTCAGGTAATAAGCATTTACTGAAAATCGCTGCAGAGAAAAACAAATATGACACCAAAATATGTTAACGAAGTATGAAACTATGAAGAACAATCTGCCTTAACAATGAACTCCAGATCTCATTCTACTTTGCCTGGGAGTAACTGGTCTCTACTATTTTGTTTCAAGACTCATCCTATCAGATAGGTCCAAGATTTAAAATTTGCTTCAAAATAACATAAAGATGCTAAATGATTATAAATAAGGTAGCTATATGGTAAAGATTTACTGAAGCTGGTGTATAGGTACATCGAGTTCATTATACAATTCTACTTCTATTTATAGTCAAAATTTTCTATTACAGAAGTTAAAGATTCAGGATGTCTGGGTGGCTCAGTCATTAAGCATCTGCCTTTGGCTCAGGTCATGATCCCAAGGTGCTGGGATTGAGTCCAGCATCAGGCTTCTTGCTCAGCGGGGAGCCTGCTTCTTCTCCCTCTGCCACTCCCTGCTTGTGTGCGCCTACGCGTGCACCCTCTCTCTGCAAATAAAATCTTAAAAAAAATAAAAAATAAAGATAAATAAAAATAAATCACTTCCATAAGCCTAAAGTATGTAAAATAAATAACTACAAGATTATTTAGGACAGAAAAAAGTTATTTCCCAAGGGCCTATGTACCCTAAGTTGAATAGTTCAGGTTATTCGTGTGTCAACTTGCCAACAATGCTATAAACAGTATTGAGGACTTGGTTTTTAAAGTTTAATAATTAAGTTTAATTATTCACTGGAAAGCTTTTAATGTGCCTCTGACTTCCTAGGCACCAAAGGTGTTTTGGTTTAGGCAATCTCTAGAAATGCTTATTAAAGGAATGCACATTTTTGTAAAGAATAAAATGCAAATCGCAAAATCTGGTTAATACAAGAACATAAGATATACTTCGAAAGCCAAAAAACTAGGGACACTGAATGGCTTGGTGAGTTGGGCGTGTCTGCCTTTGGCTCAAGTCAGATCTCAGGGTACTAGGACAGAGTCCTGCATCGGGCTCCCTGCTCAGCAGAGAGTCTGCTTCTCCCTCTGCCTGCTGCTCCCTTGCTTGTGCACTCTCTGACAAATAAATAAAATCTTTAAAAAAAGCCAAAACTGGTAAAACTTAGGGTGCAAAAACTGGCATTTTTACAAATTAGGCAGCTCTGGAAATTTACTTGTCATGTAAACTAAAAAGGAAAAAAAATGAAGCCAGTTGTCTAGACTGATGCTAAAAACAATTATTAAAAAATACCAAAATAGCCCTAAATAACCTATTTTGGGGGAAGAAATTTTGAGTTTAAAGTATCTAAAGACTAATTTTTTCACATCTGCATGTCGAACCACTGCTGTCATTATTTAGATAAGCAACTCAACAAACCCAACATACTCTCCAGCTCCTTATGTGTTAAAAGGTAACACATTTCCCACTAACAACTGTTAATTTTTCAAACTCAGGTTAGTTTTGTAACAGACTTATTTAGTATTTTACTTGGGGTGGATTGATTACTCATTGAAGACAATGGAGGGACACTGTTCTAGATGCTGAGGACATAGCATTGAACAAAATATAAAAATCAAAATGTGGAAATTTTACAAACTAAATTATCCAAATACATCAATATATATGCCTATATATTTTTTTATCTTATTATGCCCTTATTATGAAACTTACATTCTAGTGGCTGGTTGAGAAAATTCTGTGGTTTCTTTCTTATCACTTATTCTGCTTCTCCATACTCTCAAGGCTCTTTTACATATGTACTATCAAAGACACTTCAATAGTTTTAAAGTTCAGGCTTGTATGCATCCAAGTAACTGATTTTAGACCAGCCCTTAAACAGAACAGTTTAGAGAAGCAATAAAGGATTTTCAGTTAGTAAAAACTGCACTTAAGCTAAGAACCTATTGGGGCACTATAAAATCAACTCAGTCAGAATTTTTGACAATATCCCTACTCAATCACTTCAAAAAGGCAGAAAAAATTTTTACTTTATCCTTATCTCTAAGTATTTCTCAATTTTAAACTTCAAATTCTATTTCTGAGCAATAGAATCTATTTTTAAACAAAATTTCATGGAAAATCGCCATACCTGAAATGTGTAAAATTCCCATTGAAATAAGACTGGCCAATTCCCATAACTTTATTAGTGCATGAAATGCCTCCAAGGATACTTCAAAAACATTTGAAAGTCATTGGCCTAAGTAAATGTGCTATCTAAAAAACTTACAAAAACCACAAAACATTTTTTAAGATATTTAGATTTAAATACCTCTAAGATTCCTGTGTTGTTTAATATACTGTAATTCTCTGTGAGACATCTGACAAACACAATTTCACTGAGCCTTAATTTTTCCCACCTATGGAATGATGACCTTACACTACAATACATCATGGTCTGTCAACCCTAAAATTATACTATAATGAAGGCTGTAATAAAATTAGTAGTGGCCATTTTTGATTTTAGGACAGGCACATCATGAGAGTATACATTTCCACCTCTGCAGACCTTAATTTCAAGCTTCTGTTATCATTTCTGCTTTAGACTTAATGCCTCTAAATTATTACTACTACAGGGACGCTAGGTGGCTCAGTTGTTAAGCGTCTGCCTTCAGCTCAGGTCATGAACCCAGGATCCCAGGATCGAGCCCTGAGTCAGGCTCCCTGCTCAGTGGGGAGCCTGCTTCTCCCTTTCCCACTCCCCCTGCTTGTGTTCCCACTCTTGCTATGTCTGTCCCTGTCAAATAAATAAATAAAATCTTTAAAAATAAATAAAATTATTACTACTACACATCTTTTCCCCAGATTACGAGAAGCTAGACAGAAAGATTTTTTTAAGCACTTCAATGTACTTATCTTCAGGGAAGATATGTATCAGAAATAATGTGTTCAAGGGAAAAAAGGACAACTTTGCTTAGATTTTTTGTTTTGCCTAAATCTGAAAGGGGGTGCTGCCTACTGTTTGCAGTGACTAGAACAAGAAACTAAGTACGCCAAAAGGAAAAGAATGAGACTAACTCGATGACTAAGGGAATAACACAAGCTTTTGAAATAAAGAAGCTTCCTCAGTTACAAGAAAAGTCATGCTTATAAAAATCGTAACCCCAAAATATATATATACAATTATTTTGACTCTCTACATCTCACCTCCTCTGACTTATTAGCTTATGAATCAGTTATAACCAGAGTATAGACTAATGAAAGGTAAAATGTTACGGAGCTTTTTCATCAAACTGAATTCCAAAATTATTTCATACTAATAGTTAGTCGTGAGTGCATTTTTAGATATCAGACTTTCCATCTCCAAAAATGACAGAAAATACATTTCTGTGTATTCTTCTGCTAAATAATTTAGTGTATTAATGAGTCATATTCTGCTGGAAATGACAGATCTCAGGAAAAGAGTAAACTTTAGTTACAAAACAAAGAAAAAGCATTATATAGGGCGCCTGGGTGGCTCAGTGGGTTAAAGCCTCTGCTTTCGGCTCAGGTCATGATCTCAGCGTCCTGGGATCGAGGCCCGCGTCGGGCTCTCTGCTCAGCGGGGAGCCTGCTTCCTCCTCTCCCTGTCTCTCTCTGCCTGCCTCTCTGCCTACTTGTGGTCTCTCTTTCTGTGTCAAATAAATAAATAAAATCTTAAAAAAAAAAAAAGAAAAAGCATTATAAAATCAAGTTACAATTCAGTTCATCTAACATGCTAAAAAAAAAAAAAGAAAAAGAAAAACAGGCCTTTCAACATAAAGAGGTTTGAACTGTTAAGACTGTGCCAAAAAAGTAGTTCTAGAGATTGGTTGCTAAGTAAGTCATAAGTCTGTAATTATAAACCATTTGTACACAGGATGAACTGTTATAAATAGCTCTTCTTCCTAATAAGGGTCATGAGAAAGTCACACCATGGATGGTTTTGAGTTATCAAGGAGACCACTCTATAACCCTGAAGTCTTAGGAAGTCCCACAGCCATCTGTACAAGCTCTACTTAAATTCTCACAGAGGTTCACAACTACTTAATATCATCTTTACATAAGGCAATCGAGGTCTATTACACTGACAAAAAGGAGGTATTTTCATCCAGAGTTTCCCTGGCAAGTGCCTGTAGAAGGGTTTTCATTAACCCTTTTTATTTTTTTTATTTTTTATTTTTTTTTTTTTTAAAGATTTTATTTATTTATTTCACAGAGGGAGAGAGATCACAAGGAGGCAGAGAGGCAGGCAGACAGAGAGAGGGGGAAGCAGGCTCCCCGCTGAGCAGGGAGCCCGATGCGGGCCTCGATCCCAGGACCCTGAGATCATGACCTGAGCCGAAAGCAGAGGCTTTAACCCACTGAGCCACCCAGGCGCCCTTTCATTAACCCTTTTTAATATTATCCAAGAACTGTCAATTTTAAGCCACACCATTCAATTCTGTACCATAAGAAAATGTTACCAATTAATATTTTTCTATCATCATTTTAAAATGTGTTAGAGATGTTAGATTTTGAGAAAATGTGCGTCTTCTAATTCCACCAGGCAAAAACATACAAGAAGGAAAGTCCAAGACCAACCACTCATCCTTTTTTATTTAAAAGAATAAAAAATTAAGCATTCCCGGGCGCCTGGGTGGCTCAGTGGGTTAAAGCCTCTGCCTTCGGCTCAGGTCATGATCTCAGGGTCCTGGGATCGAGGCCTGCATCGGGCTCTCTGCTCAGCAGGGAGCCTGCTTCCTCCTCTCTCTCTGCCTACTTATGATCTCTCTCTGTGTGTCAAATAAATAAATAAAATCTTTAAAAAAAAATTAAGTATTCCCTACAGAGTTAGAAAACATCAGGAATAAAACTTGGGTTTGGTCCCAATTTTACTTTAAATTAATAGAACTATGTGATTTTGAATAGTCACCTACTATCATTAAGGCTAACTGTGGATCATAAAACAGTTTTAAGATTTTGTTTTGGGGCGCCCGGGTGGCTCAGGTCATAATCCCAGCATCCTGCAATCAAGCCCCGAATCAGGCTCCCTACTCAGCAGGAAGCCTTCTTCTCCCTCTCCAGCTGCCCTGTGCTTGTGCCCCCTCTCTTGCTCTGTCATAAATAAATAAAAATCTTAAAAGAAAAAAAAAGGATTTTGTTTTATTTAGACAGTGTGTGCACACACACAAACAAGCAAAGGAGCGTGGGGGGGGGGGGGGGGGGGGGGGGGGGGGAAAATAACCCAAGCAGTTGGTGTTTNGAGCACCAAGCCTGACGCAGAGCTCAATCCCAAGACCCTGAGACCATGACCTGAGACAAAATCAAGAGTCAGACACTTAACTGACTGAGCCACCCAGGTATCCCTAAACATCTGATTCTTGGTTTTGGCTCAGGTCATGATTTCAGGGTCATGGAATCGAGCACCACACTGGGCTCAGCATTCAGTGCAGAATCCACTTGTCCCTCTGTCTCCCTTCTTGCTCCTCCCCCGGCTTGCACTCTCTCCCTAATAAATAAAATCTTTAAAAAAAGAAGTATGGGCGCCTGGGTGGCTCAGTAGGTTAAAGCCTCTGCTTTCGGCTCAGGTCATGATCTCAGGGTCCTGGGATCGAGGCCCGCATCGGGCTCCCTGCTCAGCGGGGAGCCTGCTTCCCCCCCCCTCTGCCTGCCTCTCTGCCTCCTTGTGATCTCTCTCCCTCTGTGAAATAAATAAATAAAATCTTTTAAAAAAATAAAATAAAATAAAAAAATAAAAAAAGAAGTAAATGAGCATAAATGCATATGTACATTATAAAACTTAAAGCACAACTATGATGTCAGATTTTTATTATTAAAGGCAAATCTGAAGAATGTGACACTATGTCCATGTCTTGCTGTGGCTGGTTTTATAGTTTTAAAAAATAAAAAAACTAACTTTGTCACTTTGTTAATTAATCCTGTTCCCAAAAATTACTTAAGTGATAATTTAGCCATTAAGTAAAATGACTTTGTTAAATTTAATAGTAAATGTGGAGAATCAAATTATACTACAGATAATTATACATTTTACAGATTTCAAATGTTTTATAAGCACAGTAGAAAATACTTTATGGACACTCTAAAGAGTAGAAATGAGGGTTAATTATCTGTCATAGTTCTAATGTGAGTGCTCAGAATCTGGATTACGTTATTGCACTTAAAAAAAAAATTTTTAGCTATCACAAATACTTTTAAATGTAGGCTTTCCCCCCCCCCCACTTTTAACCTAAGACAGTTTCCACAGTCTTTCCTACTGGAAGAAGACAGAGGTGTTTCCTACTGAATATGCCTTGATTTCTGTTAGAGGTATTTAACTTTTCCTATCCAGAAGAAACCACTCATTTAGGCTACTTTACTACAGGAACTCATCATGTCTGAAAATGGAAGTCAGAAATCTTTTCTTCATTTCAGTCATTTCTGGCAAATGAGAAATAAAGCCAGCTAAACATTTAGCTCCTACTAGTCCTCCTCCGCCATCACATGTAGCCTGTGAAGGGAAGCTCTTGCAGTGAGTAATCATTTCAACCAAATCCCAAAGTCAGAAAATCAGATCCTCTGTTCCATTTAAATAGGTCTACCATCATGTGATTTACCTTTCAAATTAAAATGACGATACTCCAAGGTCAACCAACATCACTAGATATAGAATTTAAATTAAGTGAGCTTTACATCATTAGGAGTCAGAAATATAAATGCATTTTACGTGACAACACTACTAGCAAGTTAAGTTGTGTGAATTTAAGTATTTGCTATTGTTTTCCTCTGTAGGATTTCTACAATATAATGTGCACAAATCTAAACATATAATGCTCTGGATATTAAGTCTACTCTGCTCAACGGTAAGGAAAACTATTTTAAAAATCACTTCCATAATTTCTGAACTAAAAGTGCAACTACAGTATAAAAATTGCCTCTATATTCCAAGTAAGAAATGCTTTTTCAAAAATTTCTCTGAAGAATGGAAAAAAATTATAAAGCAAAGGACAGCAATGACTTTTCAGAGGAATTCCATTTTTGCAGATTTAAATCATCAACTTCAATAAACAATATAAGGGATGCAAATCCCTCCTCTAAAACTGTTTTTAAAAAATCGATACTAATTTGACAAGGAATTAAGTCTTTATCAAGTAGTCCATTTCTGTAGGATACGAATAACCAAACAACAAATTTAATAAATACGTACAGTTCCAGAGAGGACATCATGGGGGCAACAGTTGAGAAGGTGACTCTTGCATACTCTGTCATCACTGAATTTGATTCGTTGACGAGTAGTATCTCCTGTAATATAGGAAAGTTAATAACATTCAAGGTTAGACAACTAGAAAATACTTATTTTCTGAGAGCCCTACTATCGCTAGCTTTTTCTGTGTGGCTACACACACATATATTTATTTATAAATCAGCTCCAGAGGGATTAGTTTTTTATATAATATCCTACAGAAAAACTATCTTAGACATGCAGTTGCAGTATGTGTACTGCAAATGTAATTCAAATAGTCAAAGTGGGAAAGCAATGCATTCTGTTAAACAGAGTACTTCAGAAAAGCATAGGATATAGAGCAGGAATGGACTTTAAAAATTATGGAGTCCAACTCCTTCACATTGCAGATGATGAAATTGAGGCCCCAAGAGGTTAAGCGACTTGCAGCAGACCCACAAGGAGAGTTTTTACTGGTATACAATGTTCCCTACTTGACGCTAAGCATAGATTTATTTTGTAATTATTTACATTAATTGAAAAACATAAAAAGTAATCTTGCAAACATTGCATACACACTGCGAATCCCCACTGAACCCCAGACGCCATTTCTTCCACTATTTTGTTCCAGCTGAAGTGTCTCCCTTTTGCTGCTGGGATGAGTTAGAGAGGGTAGAATAGCGTGTTTAAGAGTGTACAAACCTGGAAGAAGGACTTACACACCAGTCAGACAAAGGCACATTGCCTAAATGAAACGTTAACTTTAATGCCTCCAAAGGTACCATACCTTCAAATTTTAGGCGGTCTGTGCTACATATGGCCAAACCGGGTACATTTAAATTTATTCTGTCCTTATATAACACAATACACCTCCTGAGCAACAGAAGCATCCAACCTCCTAATCAAATATGCCTATCTAACTCAAACTTTAAAGAGTCTAAGAAAAAGAAAGGTAACTAGCTCTAGTAACAAAATATAGATGTTACAATTTTTTTTGCTTAGAATCTCTTTGGGAAAAAAAAAAGAAAAAAAAAACTCTTAAGGACATTTTTTCTACGTAGAATGATAAGCCCTAAGAAATGTAGGTGTTTTATTTCAGCCTTAAATTGATATCATCATTGATGAATGAAAACCTACTGATGAATTACTGAAGCGAGAACTGTTGGTACCAAAAGAGATTGCAAATACCTCTGTACTTCACATGATGCTTGGGGCACTCCAAAAACTCTTCTAGAAGTGATTCGATTATTTAAATTAATTTGTTTTTCACATGTGAATAACAAAAAGGTTAATAAGCCTTTACCCCTTTCACATGGTCTTACTTTGAAGAGCTTAATCCAAAGTCAACTAAATATGTCATTTTTAGGTGGGGTAAGATTTTGTTCAAATTGTTTTAATTCCTTTAAAAAGACTTAAATAACATTCTCATTTGTAATCAGGGTATATAAAATTCAAGAAAAGTAATTTATAGCTAAAATGATAGCTTCAGAGCAGTTCAACAATAGGTTTTCTAGAGGCTAGTCTCTAGTTAAAGTAGGTTATTTTTGACACCACAATTTGGAATAAATCATTTAGTGTTCAAGCCTGCTACTATAATAAGGTTATTTTGATGGTCCTTTTTTCCTTTTAAACACAACTGCTTTTGTTCCACATTCATTAACACATCTGAAAAGTTAGTGATAACTCACGGCTCGGCGAATGCGGGGCCTTTCTGACACTCCCTTGCAGATTGAAGTAGGCAGGCATAGATACATTGAACCTTTACAAATAAAACAAGGGGCCAGATTGTTCAGTTTGTATAGAATAGACTCTGCCAGCAATTTCAATACAGCATCTAGAAGTACATGTTGACTGTAAAGATTCTTGTATATGAAAACAAAAGTGAACAAAATCAGGGTGTTTTATTTTATCAAAATATTGACTTAACAAGTGTAACCCTACAGAAGAATATAACTGACCATAGGAAAAAGTCCAACTCTGGAACTCTGGGAAATGGTCTCTGGGCCAAGTGGGGTTTTAAAAAAATGCTTTTTTGAAGATTTTATCTCATTAAGACTTTGGTGGGGGCCTAAGTTCACATCAGAATGGTACGAAGATAAGCAGCACCAGAAGGGCAATGCTATATATTAGAAGTTTTTTGTTTACTGGCATGTAAGGAAAAATGTCTTATTTTTAAACTGTACCCAAATTACGCTAAGAATTTTAAAGATGATGTAGCTTTTTTAAATAGAAAAAAAAAAACCTTACATATCTAGGATTCTAACTACTATAATATCTAAGTTTTTGAGCATGCAACAACAGTATTATTTCAATGCTATGTCAAACTAATGGCTCAATAATGTTATAAACCAGGCCTTAGGATAGTATCAAGATTCTTAGAAGTTTTACTAATCAAACATTTTGTGAAGTAGGGCGACTGTTTTTGCTTCAGAAATCACAACATTAAGTCTAACATTAAGATACATGTGCCCTGAAGACACCAGCTATCAGGTAAAATATAAACAATTCCAAATACGAATTTAGCAAACATTATCCCTAATGAGCTCTTACAGAAAGCATTATTTCTATAAATGCCAAAAAGCATTTTAAAGTAACTTCTCACTGCGTAAGAGTGGTTGCTCTATAAACATTTGATAACTGCAAACATAGTAAATACAGCTATCAAATACCAGCTTACACATTACAAAAACCTTTAAGACCATGTAATAAAACCGCTAATAATTTCAGATGCAGAAATATCCCAAGATGGACTAGCAACTAAGTATCTGGTTATTGGTATTTTTAAAGTTCTACTTAAGAGAGTTTAAGGTTAACATTTTAAAATAATTTGGCTACATTACCATGCAGTATTTAATAAATTTATTTGGGCTTATGCCATGAAACGTATAATTTAGCTAAACCAACAAAGAATTTTAAAATAAAAATACTGGTAATTTGGGTTTATATCAAGGTATCTGGCCCAAACCATGTTTTTCAAAAGAAACTAGGTAAAACAGCACCCATTTGAAAAAAAGGGGGGGGCAGAGTACAATTAATAGAAAACAATTATGAACCAAATCTTTTAATAAAAAGAATTACTTTATGAATTCAAAGATTTTATCTTTAGATTTTCTGGGCATATATTCATATAAAATTAACCTGAGTTAAAAAAAACAATTACCCTCTTACACTAACACTGGATCCAAATGATAGAATCAAACCTATTAGTGCACATAGCCTCTGTGCTAGTCAATGGGGTTACATGTAGGCATATAACTGCAAGCTCTCTACCTTCAAGGAGTCCATGATGTTGACAGAGAAATAGGACACTTAAATCAAATAACAAGTAATAGAGGTAGCATGACCCGAATGCCAAATGGATGATTCTAACAGTAGTACTTCAGGAATTCTAAGAGTAGAATGGCCACCAAGAATGGAGAGGTTAGAAAAGGCTTCATTCAAAAAGCAGAAGCCAAAATTTAAAGAAAAGACAGGACTGAGACCACAGGAAAGAAGAAGAACATTCCAAACTGGAGTATAATCTTTAACAAAGCTTATAAAGGCAGAGAGGTTTAGGGAATAGTAAATACTCCAAGTCAAATTTGGCTTTGGCAAATGGCTACATGTAGGGGAATAGCAAAGCTGGGGCCAGAATAGTATTTTCTGGGTAAAATCTGATTTCTTAATTTTTTTCTTCAATCCAGATTTTTAGTGTGTAAACAAAGTTTAAAAAAAGTTTAAAAATAACTGGACAGAGATTAAACCAAGTTTTTTGAGTTAACAGCAATACAATGTCCTACCCATAAAAACATGGAGGTTTCTCTGCCCTGTAACCTCTACAATAATTAATTAGGCTTTGTACATAATTACAATCCAAGTTTTTAGAATTAGCAACTTGATTTGGAACTCTTGTAGGCAAAGTGTTTTTAATTTGAATGGAAGCATCAAAATTTCTGTTAATATTTATTACCAAGAAACTAACTTCAGAGTAACAACTTCCTTTAATTCTCTCTTTGGTTCAACCCTTTCATGAGTTCCATGAATTGTAATTTGTATTTGGGAACACCTGAGTGCAAGTGTACCACAAAAACTGGAATGCCTATTATTCCTCTCAAAGTTTCTCAGCGAGTTAACAGGACCTAACATGGTACTGAGGCGGTTTCACGTGGGGAATACAGACAGGGCACTCTAAAAAGGCCTCCCCGGCCCAGACTGCGCTCAAATACTGCTGTGCTCAGAATCCCCTTCAGTTTGTTGGGAGGGAAAAATAAGCCCACTTTAAATCCCAACATCGCTATTTTATGGTCCTGCCTCTTCTGAAACTGACTTAAACTGTAGTAGTGTAACACTTAAAACTTCAGCCTAGATGGTATCTAACATCATTTTACATGGTGCATGCTATTTTCCCAATACCCACCCCTCTCCCCTCCAGTGCCACCCACCCTCTCCCTCCCATACAAACAATAAATCAAATAAACTTTCATAGATTTAGGTGCTATTTTAAAAACATCAAAATTTTACTTTACCCATTCTCTCCGATGCTCCCTGTATTTTTTTAAGCTGTGAGTGGATGACCATGCTATGTGATCAACAACTGTGAAGGCTAAGCAAAAGTGAACTGAGTTTAGTATTGTAATTAAAAGAACCTTAAAGTTTGTAATATTTGACATATATAATGGTATGCAGAATCCTTATTTTACTGCATATTATCAGGCATTAAGGCAAGCAATTTATAAAAACAACTAATTAGTATTTCTTTTGTATCGAATTAGCTTAGAGCTTAGCTTAGGGAAAACAGAAAACTCAACAGCACACAAAGCAAATGGAAGCAACCCCCAGCTTATAAATGGGGCCAGGAGAAGGAAAGCCCTCCCAGATTCTCCAGTGTGACAACCAAACCCCTCCCCACAGGTACATTTGTTAGGAGCCAAGTGTCACCATTGGCTTAAGACAGGATAGGTGCATTGCCTCTGAAATAAAATCCATACCCCTTCAGTGAAAGGAAAGCAGAGCAAGAAAAAGAGGTGTATACCGATAGCTTAAAGTTTCTCATTTCCTTGTGCCCTCTGAATCATCAAATGCAGAGAAATGTTGCATCCTCTTATTACCATTTCTTGTAATATATCAGCTACTGAGTCCACATAGTAACACAGAAAACTATATAAAGGGCACCTGGGTGGCTCAGTGGGTTAAAGCCTCTGCTTTTGGCTGAGGTCATGATCTCAGCGTCCTGGGATCGAGGCCCTGCATCGGGCAGGGCATTGGGCAGGGCATCGGGCTCTCTGCTCAGCAGGGGGCCTGCTTCCTCCTCTCCCTGTCTCTCTTTGCCTGCCTCTCTGCCTACTTGTAATTTCTCTGTGTCGAATAAATAAATAAAATCTTTAAAAAAAAAGAAAAGAAAAGAAAAGAAAAGAAAAGAAAAGAAAAGAAAAGAAAAGAAAAGAAAAGAAAAGAAAAGAAAAGAAAACTATATAAAGACTGGTGGCTGGGTGCCTGGGTGGCTCACTGGGTTAAAGCCTCTGCCTTCGGCTCAGGTCATGATCTCAGGGTCCTGGGATCAAGGCCTGCATCGGGCTCCCTGCTCAGTGGGGAGCCTGCTTCCCCCCCCCCGCCTACTTGTGATCTCTCTCTCTCAAATAAATAAATAAAATCTTAAAAATAAATAAATAAATAAAGACTGGTGGCCAGCTTCTAGTCTAGTATGGGGCCGGAAGAAACTTGTCCTGTCCCAGGAAACCCTCGTCTTCAGACGTGAAAGCAGGTAATTCCTGCTGCACAGTGACTGCTACACTGAAAAACCAGTGTGATTACTTTTACACTCTTCTCAAAGCTTCACATCATGTCCACTAACTTCTCCCACCTACCTTTGCTGTTCCTTTAGAATTCAGCCTAAAGCTCATCTATAAGAACACATTTGTAATTATCCTTTAAAAAAAATCTATTACTCCATTTAGTTTATACATTTAGTTTAATTCACTGTATATTTATACAGTTCAAAGTATAGAATTTGTTTTATAAAATGACTCACTACATGTCTTAACATACTGTGACTACAGAGGTGCTTTGAAACAGTTAACACAACGTGATACACATCAAACTTTTCAGGAATGTATTTATTTCATAAGGAAAAAAAGGGTACTCAGACAAAGGTGGCAGTGGGAAAAACCAATTATGGCATTGTCCCTTCCAAATCAAGTCACTTCTATCTAACAGAACTTATGAAGTTATACCACGTAAGTAATAGCAAATTTATTTTCCCCCAGAAAATGCAAAAATAAGGGTACTATCTGGTCCAGAAAGGCTATTCGTCTTAATCTTTCCACAGGGTTCTTTCCACAGGGTTCTATAGGTTTATAATTACAGATAAGTACTACTATTACCCCTATCAAAACCCCCCAAACCACGCCAACACTTAAAAACTGCAATGCCCACTGTAGAAACTGCTAGAACAAGTTCATTCTTACCGAATATGATCAAAGATTAATAACGCTAAAATAACTTTAAATCTACCAGCCTACTTGTCTATGAAAATCCATGTAACAAAATTATAAGGAATGAGACAGGGGTATAGCCCTGCTATTAGGTGAAAATGCTTACAGGATATTTAAGAACTAACAGAATGGTGACGGAGATGTGAGAACAGGAACACTAAAGTAGCTACATTCCAAGGGCTCTATTCCACCCCTCATCTTCTCTCATTACACAAGCATAGAGGCTTGGCCACAGCAGGGGTGGTGGTGGAATATATGCTTTTAGGATATCTATCAACATGTTTCTCCTTTTAGATTTAAGAAATATATTAGAAAAGCCTGAATAAACTGGTACCTAAAAGTAAAGTTGTAAAAGCAAATTATATAGAATGCGTTTTATGATATATGTTATTAAGGAAAGTCAGTCATTAAAAAGCTGCAGTCTGCTATATTTTCCATTTTCATACTTACTTGCAGAGCTGCAATTTTGATACAGTAACACTCATTACTGGGAATATCTGGTGCCCTCTATCATCTAGAACCTTCTATCCACAAAACCAGAAGTAAAGAAAACTATCTCTGGCTATGAAGAAACAGCTGAAAAAGAACCAAAGAGAAAGTGATTGGCTGATTTACCAAAAAAACAAATTCTCTTCAGTTGGCTATAGCTATAAAAGCTTAAGCAGAGCCTCCACAAATCAAAAAATAGTGAAGGAAAGAAATAAGAAAGGAAAAGAAATGAGAATATCAAAGGACAAAAGTGACAGACGACTCAATGATAAAGGAAGTTAAAATGAAAAACAGAGATTACCATGAAGGAGACTGAGCCTTACGACTACTGAAACGACACAGCAAAAATACTGTGTCATGTTGAATACACACCAAATTCATGAGGATGGCCTCTGGGGAAAGGACTGTGACTGTGAAGGGGAACACAGGAACTTCATTTATAATATTTTGGGGTTTTTTTAATTTGAAGAAACTATAAAAAATAACATTTGTTCATTCCTATAGTTGTTCGATAGTCTTTTCTATTTTTTAACAGTTTTTCCTAAATTAGACCCCTATAATCAGCACCACAGAATTCATCACTTAAAAATAAACATAACTGCTCATGTGTAAACCTTCATTCCCCACTAGACTTTCAGTCCCTCTAAGATTATTGCAGAGACAAAAGATATCAGAAACAAATGTGTCCATAATCTCTAAGGAAAGGAAGAAGTAACTAAAGCAACTCAGCAACCTGGGGATATACAGGAAAAGAAAGATGCTATTCCTATTAACAATTACTATACCCTAAAGCACATCAGCCAGTAAATATAGAGAACACCATGTCCAGGGAAGTATCCCTTTAATACCATGAGGCAAATGAAATAACATGGGAATTTCTCAAAATACGGACGCATGGTTTCCAGAATTGGAGATTAATCAACTATTTTCCTAGCAAGCTTGTCCTGCTGTTCCCCTAACCACAACGCAAAACCACAGCTACTTCACCCACAGTTTCTAGTCCAGGGGTTAACCTTTTCTAAGTAGCCTTTGCCAGAGCCAGGCACCTTTTCACATCCACACTGTGAAACAGGTTGGTGAAATCCTGCAGAACTGCTGGCTACCACTGGCCAAAACACTACTGGAGGGAGAGGAGAGAATTCAAGCTAAATGAAGTAATTTCACACTTGAGGGCTAGATGAACCTCTCTAGGGACTCCCAGATCTCTCCATCTCACAAGTGTGTGTTTCCTTTGGTCATTCATTTCTACTTCAGGGCTTGGGTATGTAGTTAAAACAGCTTTTTCTTTTCTTTCTTTCTTTTTTTTTTTTAAACAGCTTTTTCTTTCCATGAATAACTAGAACAGGATCTTCCAAAGTATGAGATTTATACAAAAGATGATTCTAGGTTTTATCCAATTTTACCAACAGGATTTCACCAACATTTTAAACAGCACTGGATCATTTAGTGATTGTTTATCATGATTAACTTTAAAAGTACATTGATGAAGTCCATCTGGTGCTTAACCTCTAACAAGGTCTAATGTTTAGCATGCGTGACAACAGAGTCTATGCTAGCCTTTTTTTTTTTTCTTGGAGTCTAAGTTTTATCTCTTAAAATACCATGTTGTTCTCACTGTATTTTTCTGGTGGCAAGAATCTTCATTTTAAAATTAAATTTTTAGAAAGCGAGTTTATATGAAGAAAATATTAAACAAACAGAAAATAGAGTAAAAAACAGTCAAGGTGGTATATGAGACTAACATTTGGGAAACATTTATCTAGAACAGAGTTTCTCAAACTTTTAATGCACATCAGAGTCACGTAGAAGCCTGCTTAAATCATAATTATTGGTTCCAATCCCCAAAATTTCTGGAGTCAGCCTGAGAATTTCCATTTCTAACAAGTTCCCAGGTATTGGTAAAGTCTGGGGACCACATTTTGAGAATCCCTCAACAAGCTTTTTCCTAAAGGGCCAGACAGCAAACATTTCAAACTCGCCAAGCTACTCAACTCTGCTGTTTCAAGGCAAAGCAGCAAACGACAGTAGGTACACAAATGGGTATAGCTGTATTCACATAAAACTTTATTTACAAAAAGCAAGTGGGCCATAATGCCAATCCTATCTAAAATATACCTTCAAATAACTAAAAAAGGGTACACTGCGTAATCTAATAGTAGGACAAAACAAAGAGGCAGTGAAGAGCTAAGTATACTGTAGATACTATCCAATTAATACCCAACTTATTTTATTGAAAGGTAAAACTTCGGAAAGTTTAACTCTGAAAGAGCAAACTGAAGTCTCAAGAAGATAAAAACAAAACAATTTACCATGCATGCAGGAGACATGACAAAAGACTCAGCAAGGGTAGCTGGTTAAATTCTTTTCATGTTGAATCACACAGGTCAAAACATCACTGCACATGTTTCACAACTAAATTAGAACATATGGATCAATATCTAGTGAGCTTTTTTTTTAGAAAAAAATTTTAAAAAGACTCCTTTCTCTAGCCCATGTTAAAAAGCAAAATATGACATTTACTTAGTTTTTACAAAACTACTCTATAACCTCAGTCACCTTATAAGAATTGATCAGCTGATGTATTTTGGCCTTGCCTTCCATTTTCTACCCTAGTGGCTACTACTGCATGAGAATTTAAACCAAAAAGGAACAGAATAACTTTTCTGCAGGTGAATTCACACGATTCCTGTCAGACATGTACCCTCTCACTCCCTCATTCTTTCTCCAGCAAAATGTTCCAACTTTCTTCATCTTACTTGTCTACAACTTCTTAGTAGATGTGAGCTGCTTAAAACAATCATTTGTATTTCCTCATAGACTATACTAATAGCCCCAGGCTTTTAGGATTCAACCCATTTCATGTACCTTTCTAGAATCCCATTCTTGAGGAGCATCTGCCTCACTTATCTAGCTTTGCCCACACTTAGGTGACCTTCAGTTTTAAGCCATCTACCTATCTTTGCAACCCCACCACTTGCCTGAACTCTTAGCAACTTCAAGCTTTAATGTCTGTATAAATCACCTGGTACTGAACACTACTGACTCATTAAAAGACCAAGATCCATGACACTTTTCCTGCTACCTATCTTGTACATGCAACTCATCACCATTTTTCCTCATGTGACATCTTATCCAAATCAAAATTTTTATTTGCTGCTTAAAGAGCTTATGCAGTGATAGACAAAATTATTTTTCTTTGGTTTCAATTTATTTTTTTTTACCTAAAATAGAAGAATATCTCACAAGCATAGGCTTCCTTGAGGAAAGCTAAACAACTGTAGAGAATCCAAGGACAAAACAAGATTACATGAAATGATACCATTATTATTTTCTGGGCTGTTCTGCAGACAGAAATATTCAGAGTTCAAAGTGTAAAAAATTTTGTTTAGAACAGATTCACCACATAGATGTTAACAGAGCTTTCAGTGTTTTGATATGCCTGAGCCTTTAAGTCAAATATTCGCTAAAACTCTTACTTAGCCTGATGTTTAACTACTGTTTAACCTTATTTTTGCCAAAATTTCTTAAGTTAAAAAAGTTAACAAGCTCTGGAGTAAGATATACCATTTTTAAAAATGTGTGCTTATACATTAAAGGCTATGCCTCCTTCACTTACAATGAACAATCCAAGTGGAATAGAATGGCTTACAACTGACCAAGAAATAAATATGGCTCATTATGCTAATGAGAAAAATAAAAAAAATGCTCTCAATGTTGATGACAAGTCAAGGAACACAGATTACAGTAAAGATGACTTTATGAAGAAAATCCACTGAAGAAAATACTACTTCTATCTTTGATTCAATGAGACTTATTTTGCAGAAAGGCAGCAATGTCATACTATCCTACACAGGTTCAACAGTTATGTATCACTAAACTTATATTAGGAACAAGTAAATGATTTTCTGAATTCCATTTTCCTGGTTACCTCCTAGGATGAGTAGTACCCTTTTAATTTTACATTCTATAAAACTACTGTACAATGTAACTGATCAGCAAAAATAGTAAATCATGACTAAATGTAGTCTATTGACTAAGGAACCACATCACTGTATGTTTAGAAAGATTACCCTCAAAAATAGGTACAATTATCTGAAAGCTTTAACTTGTCCTAGACATTCCCTAACCATAATGGGCAACTAATGATGCAATACAATTCTATTCTATATTCTACATTCTATTAGTCCACTGGTTGCTTGGGACACAAAGTGGGGGAGGGGAGGTGTAAGGGGTAATTGCCATTCCTGGCCTGTTTTAACCTTTCCGAGATGATCTCTGCCATTTAAAGTTTGTAAATAATTTAAAAATATGGAATCCTCAAAACTACTTCTGTAAATTCCCTGGTTTCTAAACTTAGGATATAATCTAAATTCATACCCTCCATTTTGTTTAATTCCTATCCCTTGTGCCTTGCCAGGCCTTTCAGGGGTCAGGACCAGAGGCTTATAACCAAAGTCTATTTGCTGGCAAAAGAGCTTTAGCTAAGGGACATCCCTGCAATTAAACCAACTCAGAAAAAATAACTACAGTCTGTGCAAGGACACTGAGTTCCTCCAACTGTCACACAGACAATTCTCAAGTTGCTATCTGAATTTTCCTTTGCTGCTCCTCCCTACTTTCAAATGGACTATATTCAGGGGAAAAAAATTATCCCTCTCCCTTCTATTAATGCTAACAACTACAACAAAAAGGTATAAAGTTTAATTTACCTCAAACTTCAGATAAAATAACATACTAATTTATATCTACTTATGGTTCCTCGCTCCTAAAAAAACTTAAAATATACTTATTTTTTCAACATTTTTTGAGTGTAACATAGGAAATTACTTGGTATCCCATTTAACAGATTATTGATTTAACTTGAGGCAAAAAAGGTTAAGTGACTTACCCAAGGTTACAATTAGAGGTACAGCTGGGGCTAAAAACCAGGTCTCCTGAGTCTCAGCCCAGGGCTCTTTTCCTTAGCCCATGATGCCTTATCAGAAAAATCCAAATACAGTCAGACCCCCAGTTACATGGGTATGAGTTACACTGATTCACATATACAAACTTTATATAGTGTGACCAATGTTTCAACTCACGCGGTACCCTGCTTCCATTTATGCAGTATGCCAGGCATCGGCACGATTTTCAGTGGCACACAGGCGGTTGCCACCACCAGGGCCCTAGGCAAAATTGCAAAGAAGGCAAAGTTTGTCTTTGGCCCTCCCACCACCCTTATGCATTCCTCTCCCACCTCCTGGTCAGCCCCCTGCCCAGCCTCCCAGCACCATCATGCTGCCCTCTGGTTGTTCAAAGCCAGCCCCCCACTTCCACCACTCACCCAAGACTGTCCTTTCTGGGAGTGCCCAGTGATCCAAAATTACCTCTCCATTTCCCTGACACTAAAATTCCCATTTCTGAGAATTTCAATAAAGATTAGGTAATCTATAGGATTAACTGAATTAAGTAACTCAAAATAAGGTACTTTTAATAGACTTACATCTCCAAGGAGTTTAAAAAGGAACTAATTAAAAACTGAGTTGGGAGAGGGGAAGAAGGAATAAATATTTTTATTGGTGGAGAGGGGGAAGTAAAAGGGAAACAAAGTTTTCCCAGTGCCCTAGGCCTCTTGTGCCACTTCAGATTCCCTCAGAGACAGGACACTAAGGGTTGAGGAGGGTTATTACAACCTTGAGTCCCACTATCCCAGAAGACAGTAGTTGTTTTACAGTCAGTCTCCACGATGATTTAAAAAAAGGGGGGGGGGCAGAGCTGCCTTAAACACACCCTCCCCTACCTACCTTTTCCATCTCTCTCCCACCTCTTGGATCCCCATTTCCACCTCTAGTGCCAAAGACACCCAACAGCATTCCCTGTAAGCTGTTCCTTTGTCCAATACAAAGCTTTCCATTTTATGGTTTTAAATTGTATGGTGTTATTCAGGAACGTATCCATATTCCCCTACCCCTGGATAACTTGAAGTTGACTGTATGCTTAAGAAGAACAATCCTAATTAAAGGTCCTGAATCGTAAGATGAAATATGTAAACTCATTATCTGGTAAGGAAAAGAATGTTCTGATTCTTGTCTTGTACACATAAAAGAACTAGTATGGGTATCTAAAAAAACATTCATTTCTTTTCCTTCAAAGTAGTTATGTTTCTTACTTCTGGCCCAACACAGCAGTGAAAATCCAGTCATTTCAGCTAAATAATATCGTGGATTCGTTAACATGAGTTCATTGGTAAATCCTCTTAGTCTGGAGGCAAAAAAAATCCGGTAACGTACACATAAAAAAATGTAAATTTATTTGTATACAAAGCAGAATGGATTTTAAGAAATCCATGTTTCTGCTGACTACACACACAAGGAATATATATTTATATATATATATATATTTTTTTTTTTTTAATGTAGCATTGCAATACTAGATTGGCTACCTCGTTTGGAAATTTATCAGGTGATAATCAATTACTTTGATCCAACTACCCTCCCAGTGAAATTAGAAAATTCAATCGATGCAGAAGGTACCAAAAATGGTATCCATCTAGGATTAAAAGGTTCATGTAAAATCTTAAATGATTTCCATACTTTCATGACAAAAATTACTCCGTCAGCTAAAATTCTGAATTAGGTCCCTTCCCAATACCATTGTCATTATGGAAAAGGAGCAATGTTAAGACATGCTGCAATTATAAAATAACCATTCTTATCTAACAGTGAAAACTGAACAGGTAAGTTTCTCCAGGGGCATTTTTAATTAATGTTAACTTTCAAGGGTCTACTACACAAAATTCATTTCCTTCCCAATCTTCCCCTCTTCTCTTCACAACCACGAGTAGGTTTGCCACCTCCACCTATTTGTCTATATGTCCTATGAAGACAAGTTCCCAATATGGGTTTTTATTAAAACTGAACTGTGAACCCTGAAAAGCCATTCTCTGTATGCACTGCGAAAACTACTTGAATTCAGTATATGTTTTTTAATCTACTCACATATTTTGCTGCAAAGTATTCAACAAAACTACAAGAGCAATTGTTAAAAATGTGTGCCTTTTTTCTTACGTCAAGCAATTTAAGTTTTCAAGAAAAAAGCATTTCTTTAATGGCTAAGAAACGATCTGCTAAACAAACATATAAAAATAAGCAAGTGTTTTGCTTTTAAGAAAGTACTGAACTAGACCTTTCCTCCGTATTAGCATGAATTTGAGCTCAACCTGATAATACATTATCATCACCAAAAAAGCAACATTTCATCTTTTTATTTAGAAATTCTCTTCATGACAAAAAGATCCGCAATTGGTAATTTTCTACACAAATTCTAACCTAAGTGCCTAAAAGGACAGTTGTTTCCCTCACTTCTACTTCACTGGGCACCACATTTTCAAAATGGTTCTATTTTGGGGCACATGCAAGATTTGTCAATATTTACTGAACAAAGCTTCTATTAAATTCTCTAACAAAATGGAGGTCTCTCGGAAAAAAACAGGCCATAACATTTCTTTTCACAAAATGGGGCCAAACACACCCACTTCAAGAAACCATGGTTTGGGTCAGATTTTTCCATAAGGATTTTTTCTGTGGGGACCGAGAGTGCACTTCTGGGACTGGGTTCATAGTGAAGCTTTCCTCCGGACCCAGGTAAGGGGCGGGGGGATGGGGGTGGGGCAGTTCTCGCTGGATGCTCTGGAGGGCGGCGGCGAGGGATGGCCCCAAAGCTTTGGGCTAAGGAATTAGCTCAGGGGTCGGAGGCCTTAGCGGTCCACCGGTATCTAATCAGCCACAAAACGGGATGACCGACTACGCCGAGAGACGTGGGCTTTCCCGTCCCAGACAAGTCAACATTGAATCCCAAACTCTCCTTTCTGCCTCCAGGCCCCGCCTGCCCCCATTGGCAGCAATTCCCGCCAATCCGCTCGGTCACCGCCCCCCGAGCCCGCCTGCCCAGCCCTGATTGGATGGGACGGGAGCCGGGACCTCGTGTTACCAATCTGGGAGCCCCTTACTCCGCCACACACGCAAGCCCAGGTACGCCCGCGGAGCCCATTCCCCTCGCTTTCCCCGTCCCCTCCCCCACCCCCAGGGCACTGGCAGACACTTACCGTCCCGGGAGGTGCCCATCAACTGGTCCAGCATTGCGCGCATCTGGGCCTGCGCCGACATGGCGGCGGCGTAGCGAGCGGGCGGGGGTGGGGCGCAGACCGGGCCCTTTCGGGCGGGGGGGACAGGGGAAGGGGTGGGGGAAGGTGAGACGCTGTCTCAGCTGCCGCCGCCGCCGCCTCAAGGCGTGTGGAAAGGGAGCCGGAGGGCTTGCAGGAGAGTCCGGGCTGCGCTCCTCACGACGATGCGTAAGTAGAAGGCAGCAGCCCCCGAAAGCAGCCCTCGTCCCCTCGCTCTCCGTCGGGTCGTGGGATAGAAGCGTTACGGGCTAAGCAAGCTCTCGCCTCCAACACCGCCACCCGCCAGAAGCCGTCAGCCCCCCCTCCGAGCTCTGACGCCGCTCGCCGCCACCGTCGCCGCGACGTGAGCGCGCACGCTCCTCGCGCTTAGTTGTTTCCCGCGGGGGCTCCACCAACTGGCGTCCAACTGTATTTGCTCCACCCGCCCTGCCCGGGAGAGGTTCCACCCTAACGGCTCTCGGGCGCGTGCACGCGAGCTTCTCCCGCCCCTTCCCCCCAGATCTCGCGAGACTCTGGTTATCAACCGACCCTCGAGCCGGATCCGCCCGAGGCGCCAAATCTCGTGCTACCAGCTGCGAGTGGGCTAGGGCTGCGCCGCACGCTGTGCTGGCGAACCGGACCCAAATTAGCAAATGTGCCCGAGGGTTAGCCCGAGTCGAAAGTAAGTAGAGACCTTGCCCGTCGGTTCGACTGAGGTTAGCAGTCTTAGTAGATAATAAAAGCGTATTTCTAATGATTATTCACTGCCCGATTAACTAGTTTTCAGGGGCCCACCCAGAATATCGTACGCTCAACCTTTTCCCCACTGCTGCCTTGACCTTCTCCAAAAGGAGCCCTGGAGATGCGCCATCTGGGTCATTTCCCTTCTATGCATAGAGGCTAAACACACCCCACCCCCCCGAATTGGGATAAATCGAGTTGAGGAAATACCACCTGAAATTAATACACTAGGAAACGTGATCTAACCCTTTCGGATTGATTATCATTTTTAACGGGAAGCTGTTACTCTAAATTGGAACTATAAAAATTAAGAAGCATTCTCAGAAAGGAAGGGTGATCTTGTAGAAAGTTTTTTTCCTGCTTAAAAGATAAGTTTGAAGAATAAGGCCTTTTCAGTGTTATCAGCAGCATTGACAGTGGGAAAGAAAGCCTGTGTGTGGTCATAGCTTGCCATCACCTTGGATTCAAAATTGTAGTCGACTGATTGCTAACTGGGACCTTCAGCAATTTCTTAATCTCATATTTATGGATCTAAACACACATACCTCATAGCAGTGTTGTGAGGACTAAATGAGCTAACAAAATGCCGAGCTTGATATTTTGACGTTTTTGTAAAATATTAATTCCTTAAAATGAGACATAGGTACTTCCTAGATACTTGGAAAAGTAATGGTAAAATTCTTTCATTAAAAATTTATGTGTAAAAAAATGTATGTGTATCACCCTGGAACTTATAATCTATTAGCAAGATTAGTAAAAAACAAAATAATAATCATAGTCCCAAGATCCCTTTAAATGCACATTAGGCCAAGGGGCACCTGGCAGACTCAGAGTATGTGATTCTTGATCTCACCGTTGTGAGTTCAAGCCCCACATTGGGTGTAGAGATTACTGGGGGAAAAAAAAAAGTAAATAACTAAAATGCATATTGGGCCAATAAAATTTCTTAAATTACGTTGTCTTTTGTAACAAAATAGTTTCCCTCCAATTTTTCAAAGAACTCAAAATTCTAACAACTCCAATACTATGAATATCACTGAAAACAATTTACAATAGAAGTGTACAAATTATTCTTGGAGGTATAGTATATATACATATATACATGAGGGGCGCCTGGGTGACTCGGTTGTTAAGCGTCTGCCTTCTGCTTAGGTCATGATCCCAGGGTCCTGGGATCGAGCCCTGCATCAGGCTCCCAGCTTCAGCGGAGAACCTGCTTCTCCCTCTCCCATTCCCCCTGCTTGCGTTCCCTCTCTCACTGTGTCTCTCTCTATCAAATAGATAAAATCTTTAAAAAAAACATATATATATATATATATATATATACATATATACAAAATGAGCTTCTGAAAAACAATATCCTTAGGCAAGAAGTAGAGTAACATGTTGAATAACGTGTTAATGAAGAGAATTTAGTTTTTTACTTCCTTTTCTGGTTGCTTACATTTTAAATGGGTCTCTTAAAAATAGCATATATTTGTTTTTTATTTAATCTGATATTCACTGTCTTTTAATTGAAGAATTTATTCATTTATATTCATGTAATTACTCATATGCTTGGGCATAAAGTTCTTCCTTTGTCTATTTGTCTCATCTATTCAGTTTTCTCTCCTTTCCTGTCTGCTTTCTAATCATTCCATTTTTTTCCCCCTTCTACTACTTTGGAAGTTTTTTTTTGTTTTGTTTTTAAAGATTTTATTTATTTATTTATTTGACAGAGAGATTACAAGTAGGCAGACTGGCAGGCAGAGAGAAGGAAGCAGGCTCCCTGCTGAGCAGAGAGCCCGATATGGGGCTCGATCCCAGGACCCTGAGATCATGACCTGAGCCGAAGGCAGAGGCTTTAACCCACTGAGCCACCCAGGCGCCCCAGGAAGTTGTATTTTTATTTTAGTAGTTACCCTAGAAGTTATAATAGACATTCTTAATCAGTACCTTTTCACTTCCCCCAGATAATACAAAAAACTTAGAAAAGTACACCATTTAACCTTTCCTGAAGTTATATACCTGTTACCATGTGTTTTAGTTCTATGATTTTTAAAAGCGAACTTCATATACTGTTCATTTGCCACTTTTTTTTCTCTTCGTTCCTTCTGGAATCTCTGCCTTTCCATCTGGGATCATTTCCCTTTTGTCTGAAGTTTAAACTTTAGGACAGGAGTCAACAATCTACAGTCCACAGGCCAAATCCAGCCCACTGCCCATTTTTCTGAATAGTTTCATTGGAATACCGCCAGGCTCATTCATTTACTATTGTCTCCAGTTGCTTTTGCACTACCACAGCATTGTTGAGTGGTTGTGACAGATACTGTATGGCCAGCAAGACTGAAATATTTACTGCCTGGCTTTTCACAGAAGTTTGCCTAATCTGCTTCAGAGTTTGCTTTTATGTTAGTCTGCTAGTGGGGAACTGTCCCATGCCTGTTGATCTGAAACGATCTTTCTTATGCCTTTCTTAATTCTAGGTGGGTATTTTTATTGGGTATAGAATTCTAGGTTTGAATTTATTTTCTTTCAGCATGTTCATTCCATCTTTTTGCTGCCTTTAACCTTCCATTGCTCCTGTGGAGTCTGTCACTCCTTTACAGATAGTTGGCAGCTTTAAAATTCTGTTCTTTTTGCTCTGGGTTTCCTGCAATTTTACTGTGATGTATCCGGGTGTGCATTTATTTTTTCTGCTTTTAGGATTCATTCAGCTTTTAAAGATTGACTGATTGATTTTGAGAGCAAGAGTGTGTACATGCATTGGGGGGAGGGGAGTAGAAGGAGAGGAGGAGAGAGAATACCAAGCATACTTCCCACTGAGTGAAGAGCCTGATGTGAAATTCGATCCCAGGACACCAAGATCATGACCTGGAGTGGAAATCAAGAGTTGGCCAGTCAACCTACTGAGCCACCCAGGCGCCCCATGTTTAGCTATTCTTAAATATTGTTTCTCGGGCGCCTGGGTGGCTCAGTGGGTTAAAGCCTCTGCCTTCGGCTCAGGTCATGATCTCAGGGTCCTGGGATCAAAGCCCGCATCGGGCTCCCTGCTCGGTGTGGGGCCTGCTTCCTCCTCTCTCTCTGCCTGCCTCTCTGCCTACTTATGATCTCTCTCTCTGTGTCAAATAAAAAAAAATTGTTTCTCACTCATCTACTTCTGAAACTCCAAATAATTGTTTATTAGACAGTTTTCACTGTAACCTCTATATCTCTACTCTCTGCATTTTCTACCTTGTCTTGCCAAGCTGCCTTCTTGATAGTTTTTTGACAAGTTTTATAGTTCATTAGTCTCTTTTCAGCTATATCTAGTCTGCTGTTAAATCCATCAACTGAATTATTTATTTTTCCAGTTCAAGAATTTTTATGGGGTTCTTTTTCAAGTCTACTGTGTCATTTTTTAATAGTTTCTAGTTCCCTGATAAAAATTTCCAAGCCTGGCTATTCTTTGACCCTAGGGAACATAACTGTTTTGTAATCTGAGTTTGCTAAATCCAATTATCTGAAGTTTTTTGTAATTTTGTTTCTGTTGCCTGTTGTTTCTGCTGGTTTTCACTCATGGACTCTTGTTTTCTTGTGTGTCCGATTATCTTTCTATGTTGAGTCATATTTTTGAAAAATTACATATAGGAATAATACAAGTCTAAGTAGAATATGATGCTATCTTCCTCCAGAGATTTTTATTTTTGATAGGTAACTGAAGATCTTACTAGTCAAGGATCACCATAATACAGGGCCTTGAACCTCAGTTCCTCTTGACCACCAAAATGACAAAAAATCTGGGCGAAAAACCTGACAAGGACTTTTTACTTACAGTTCATCCTTTAGGGTGAACTTCAGGGTTCTAGATTCAAGTGGGTGTGGATTTTTTAGAGTGCCTGCCTTGGTGGGCCCTAGACTTTGCGTTTTGCGTCGCTAACCCTACAAACCCACCAAAAGTGTAGCTCAGTTTCAATACGAAGCTATTAACTACACAACTGGCAAGTGCCCTGAAGCCAAATATGTGCCTTTATGTGCTACATTTACAAGGGACAAGCAAGTGGTTCAGGGAAGAGATCTAAGAGATAAGAGGTTTGGACTAGAGTATTAGGTTCAGGGGATTCTTAGGAGGTATAATCTAATTCAGTGATTTTAACTGAGGGTATGAAGGAGGAAGCAGTTAAGAATGACTCTGTTTTCTGGTTTGAGTGAGTGAGTAAAGGTGTCAATACCAGAGGAGACTTACAGGGGAAGATGATGAGGTTCCATTTGGATGCTTTGAATTTGAGATGCCTTTGAATCATCTAAGTGGTGTTGTCTTTGAAGCAGCTGGACATAGAGGGCTACAGGAGGGCTTGGACTGGAGTTAGCCTCTTGATGATAACTGAAGCCTGGGGAGTAGAGGTGATCTCACCCAGGGGAAGCATATCAAGTGTGAGGTAACGACCTAGATTTGAAACTGAAGAATATCAACATATTAGGGACATGCAGGAGAGTAAACTGAAGACAGATGGCTAGAGCAAGAGAAGAAAACAAGAATGTGATGTCATCAAAGCCAAGAGAAAAGAACGGTCAGGAAGCAATGAAGTGTCAAATGCTTCCTATAGGGGCACCTGACTTGCTCAGTAAGTAGGGCATTGAATGCTTGAGCTCGAGATCATGAATTCAAGACCCACATTGGGGGTAGAGTTTACTAAAAAAAAAAAAAAAAAAAAAGTGCTCTCTAGAGAGCAAGCAAGGTAAGGAATGATCCACTGAGTTTAGTGACCTGAAGGTCATTTGTAACCTTGCAAAGCAGTTCTGGTAGAGTGGAGGGGCAGAAACCAGACTACAGTGGATTGAGGATGATTGGGCAGTGAAAAATGCAGAAAATGATGCAACAACATGGATTATTAATCTCAAAATCCGTATGTTGAGCAAAAGAAGCCTACTCAAGAGTGCATACTATAGGACTGCATTTGGATGAAATTCCTGAGCAGGCCTAATTTATGCTGACAGCAACAGGTCAGTGGTTGCCTGGGACCAGGGGTGGGGAAAGGGGATTGACTACAAAGGGGCATAGGGCCACTTTCGGGACTAATGAAAATGATCTACAGCTTTAGTGGAGTTGTTATTACACAGATACATGCACTTATAATTATTCATTGACCTGCACACTTAAAATGGGTATATTTATTATACATAAATTACACCTCACTACAGCCTATCTCATGTTTTAAAATGTAGAAAATGAGCGGTGCCTAGCTGGCTCAGTCAGAGAAACATGTGACTCTTGATCTTGGGATTTTGAGTTCAAGCCCCATGTTGAGTGAAGAGATTACTTAAATAAAAAAGCTTTTGGGGCACATGGGTGGCTCAGTGGGTTAAAGCCTCTGCCTTCAGCTCAGGTCATGATCTCAGGGTCCTGGGATAGAGCCCCACATTGGGCTCCCTGCTGAGCGGGGAGCCTGCTTCCTCCTCTCTCTCTGCTTGCCTTTCTGCCTACTTGTGATCTCACTCTCTGTGTCAAGTAAATAAAATCTTTAAAGAAAACTTTTTAAAAATTTGAAAATGTAGAAAATGAGTGTAATTCATCAATTCATTAAATAACTCAATTCATGAAGAGGTAGTAGCTGTAAAGGCATTTAAGAAGTTGAGTGTTTTTATTTTTAAGATTTATTTATTTATTCTGGGAGAGAGTCGGGGGAGAGGCAGAAGGACAGAATCCTTAAGCAGACTCCCTGCTGAGCACGGAGCCCAGTGTGGGGCTCCCTCCATCTCAATGATTCATGAGACTGTGACCTGAGCTGAGGCCGAGTCAGACACTTAACCAACGGAGCCACCCAGGTGTCCTTATTTTTTTATTTAAAAGATTTACTCCAGAGGGGCACCTGGGTGGCTCAGTGGATTAAGTGTCTGCCTTCAGCTCAGGTCATGATCCTGGAGTCCCAGGACTGAGCCCAAAGTCAGGTGCTGTGCTCAGCAGGGAGTCTGCTTCTCCCTCTCCCCCTCCCCATTCATTCTCTCCCTCTCTCTCAAATAAAATCTTTAAAAAAGGGGGGAGGGGGGATTTGTTCCAGAAAGAGAGAACATGGTGGGGAGAGGCAGAGGGTGAAGGAGAGAGAAACTCAAGCAGACTCTGCTCTGAGCATGAGGGGCCAAGGCACCCCGTGATTGAGTGTTCTTAGATGGAAGAGCCTTGAGCATGTTTAAATGCTACTATAATTAAGCAAGAGGAAGTAGTTGAAATCAAGAGAGAGAGGATAAAAGAGATAGCAAATGAAGGAATGTGATAAAGCATGTGCCACATCGAAACTATAGCAGGGGCACCTGGTGGCTCAGTTGGTTGGGCATCTGACTTTTGGTTTCAGTTCAGGTCGTGGTCTCATCCCCCCACCCCTCGGGCTCCGCTGGGTGTGAAGCCTCCTTGAGATTCTCCCTCCCTCCTTCCCCCTCCCCTCACTCACGTGTGCTCTTTCTCTAAAATGGATAGGTTAAAAACAAAAAAACAAAAAAACTATAGTAAGTTAACACAGTGCCAAAACCTAGTTCTCAGAACTTCCCAGTATAGAAAGTTTATCTTTAATAGTTTATCTTCCAAAATCATTTCCTTCTATTTATTTTTTTATTTGACAGCGAGGCAGCGAGAGACGGAATACAAGCAGGGAGAGTGGCAGAGGGAGCAGGCTTCCTGCTGAGCAGGGCACCCAATGTGGGGCTCGATCCCAGGGCTCTGGGATTATGAGTTGAGCTAAAGGCAGACACTTAACAACTGAGCCACCCAGGCGCCCCAATCATTTCCTTCTGTTTCTAAAACTGAGTTCAGCTAATTCTTTTTGGTTAAGTCCATTAGTAAGAGGCACAGGTTTGAATATATATGAATAGAAATGGTTTGAGCAAATTATTTAAACTAAAAACAAAACAAAAAAACCTGCCTATAATCCAGAGGACAGGTGACAGTAGGGTTCATGATAAAAGAATGAGAGTGTGGTAAAATGATTTAAAAAACAAGATTTTTTCTCAGGCATTCATTATTTACTGTGCAAGTATTTTATGTATTTATTACAAACACCTTGTTGGCATTCCCATTTTATAGAAGAGCAAATAAGTTCACGTCAACTAACCTGCCCAAGATAACACAGCTGGGAAATTATAAAAGTGGATTAAAACCTAGGTCTCTATTACTTCAAACCCATAATAAATATCTTACGCTGGTTAGGCTATTTTGCCTCAAATCTTTATTGTATATACAATATTGTAACAACAAAGGAAATCAAAGCATCAACCTACCCTAATCCTTTTGCTTTCTTCATTTTGCCAAAGTAAAACACCTTCAGATAATATTATACTCATGCCCATGATATAAAGCAAGGGAAAAAATGTTAAGTATGTCTATCTTTTTGATCCATTAATTGAATAAATGCTTGTTTGACCTCTTAATACTATTGTTTTCACGTTAATCTCTTATATGGTGTTTTGAACTGCTTTATGAATAGATCTGTTCAGATTGTACGCCTCCTTTCGAGTAGTACTCACTGAGCCACGTGTTCAAAATACTGAATAATCCTATGTGTAAAATCACTGTGGAAGGTGCTTTGGAGACTACAAAGATGAATGAGACATGGTCCTCACTCTTCAGGAGCTTGCAGTCCAGGGAAAAAGAAGTCGTAAGACATGCCTACAAGAAACTGACATGGACCACAAAGTGGGCGCGGATAAAGACGTGCTGCTGATTGACAGAAAGAGTAATTTCTTTTGAGGATGTTAGAAGCAAAGAGACCATTGAGACTAGTTTAATAGTTCTGGCAAAAGATTATTAGTGCTTGAACTAGAAGAGAAGCAATGAGGACTGAGAGGGGGAAAGGATAGTACAGCCACTGCAGAAGCAGAAATTGCTGATTAGATATGGAGACTAAGGAGACAGGAATACAGAATGAAGCCAAAGTTTACTTGGTCAGCCAAGTGCATGGTGGAGCCTTTCACTCTGATAATTCAAGAAGAGCCATTTGACAGATAAGAAGGCAGAAGTCAGTACTCATTCCATCTCCCTCTCTCTAGACTTCCTCCCTGCAGCCTGCAGTTGAGTGGTGGCCATCTTCCTATGCCTACAAGGGTAAATTCTGTCAGCCTGTGGAGGTAACAGCCCCCAAATGGTGCTAGTCCCGGGAGGCTTCACAACTTGTTGACTGAAATTCAGCCCACATCTTTCTATACCTTTCATTAACTCCCCTCAGTAACCCTATTTGTTATTCCTTTCTGTCGGGACCTTAAACATACTGTATTTGTGTATTTTTAAATAAAGGGGTGTGTGTGTGTGTGTGTGTGTGTGTGTGTGTGTGTGTGTTTATAAAAGTATGCTTGTATATAGGAAATAGCTGGAAAGATACACACCAAACTGTTAGCAACAGTTTCCACCTGGTAATGGGGATGCAACATGGGAGGGACAGGGAAAAGAAAAAAGACACCTTTTATTTTATATTCTGTACCATTTGAGTTACTTAAAACAGTAAGTTTGTATACTTTTAAAATAAAAATAATAGTTTTTAAAGTAGATCAAGAGCATCAATCAGCCTAATACAAGAAATTCAGTAAATTCACTGAAAGGATGAAACGTCCCTAAGAAACACTCAGTCAACAAAATTACAGAGAAAAACCCTAAACTTAAACAAAAATTTAATGATAAATATTGAAAAGATGATTAGATTCTTGTAGGACGGCAGCATCCAAGGACTTGATCCATTCTCATGGCTCCCAGCCCTTCCCTCCAGGCTGCTGGGGTAACTTGAGACCCACTAAGCCAGCGGACTCCTCCACTGAGCGCTCACCCTTGCCATGAAATTCCTGATGCAGGGCCACGTGTTCTCGAATGCTGCGTAGGAGGCAGAGATAGGTGGCAGCTTGGAAATGAAGCTCATGTTGGGCTCTGCACAGCTTCTCGCTGGTAACCTAGAAAGTACAAAGGTCACATACTTTATTAGCAGCCCAGCTAAGATACAGGGCCAGAGAGATTTCAAAAGCATCCTCTAGAATGAGAGCAAACTGCACAGAGGAAATATAAACATGTATACGTGTATACTAATTACATATATAGAGGCACCCTGTAGTTGTTGAGAAAGCTGACCTCCAATTAACTGAAGAGAAATTTTACAAGGAATATCACTGAACAGTTTGAGTGTCCTCAGATTTTAATACCGGGAAAAAGTCATTTCAAGTCCCTTATCTTGCAAATGTTTTACAGATGAGGAAACCAAAGCCCAGAGAGGCTTCAGTGGATGGGGAACTACAATCATTAATGTCACCTAAGGAATAAACTATAGCACTTCCTCCCCTTCAAACAAATGAAAGTCTGCTTTTTATATTTCTGACTTTGGTGAATGTGGTATATGTCTTTCATTTCAATGAAAAGTAAAACCATTTTGTCTGAAAAAATAATAGATTTGTCCTCAACAGTAACAAAACGAAGGTTTTATATATAAAAGTAAAATGCATATATTCATATTACTTAATTATACTTGCTTTCAATGTACTTATCCATCTGAGAAATCCAGATTCTGAAGAGCATAAGTAGCTGGAAACTATATCCTTTCAGAAGTCCCCAATGACTCCAAACCTTGTTTTCTCTTCATCATAATTAATTTCCAGATTTAGTACACTGTCCTTTACTTGACTAGTTTTGTGTTCTGAGGTGGTGAGCAGAGGGCAGAAAAGGTGAAAGAGAGATGTGTGCATGGCTTCAAGTGACTTAAGGAGCCCTGTGTATATCTAATTGCAGATTAATCTCTGGGCACCAGTGCCTATGCAAACCTCTTTCTTTAACATTTCTTTTTTTTTTAAGATTTTATTTATTTATTTGACACAGAGAGAGAGATTACAAGTAGGCAGAGAGGCAGGCAGAGAGACAGGGAGAGGAGGAAGCAGGTTCTGCTGAGCAGAGAGCCCGACACGGGCCTCGATCCCAGGATGCTGAGATCATGACCTGAGCCGAAAGCAGAGGCTTTAACCCACTGAGCCACCCAGGCGCCCAACATTTCTTTCTTTCTTTTTTTTTTTTTTTAAGATTTTATTTATTTATTTGACACAGAGAGAGAGATTACAAGTAGGCAGAGAGACAGGGAGAGGAGGAAGCAGGCTCCCCGCTGAGCAGAGAGCCCGATGCAGGCCTCGATCCCAGGACGCTGAGATCATGACCTGAGCCGAAAGCAGAGGCTTTAACCCACTGAGCCACCCAGGCGCCCGCGCCCAACATTTCTTTATAATTAAAAATTTATAAGCAACCAACACCAGTGTCAAACATCAAGAAATGGTAATATCCATGTCTATTATATAAGCCCAACTAATAGGATTTGAAACAGGAATTCTACCTTAGTGTAGGACAGGAAGATACAGATTTTGATTCAGCCGAGCCTGAATCATGAGTGAGGAGAGAAGGGTCAACAGTATACAAAGTAAATGGGGTGTCTGGGTGGCTCAGTCGGTTGAGCATCTGCCTTCGGCTCTGGTCATGATCCCAGGGTTCTGGGATCAAGTCCTGCAGCAGGTTCCCTGCTCTGCGGGGAGCCTGCTTCTCCCGCTCCCTCTGCCTCTGTCTCTCATGAATAAATAAATTTTTTAAAAAGTCTTGGAAAAAAACCAACAACAATATACACAGTAAATGACTAACAAAAGACCAAAAGAGATCAAATGAAAAAGAAAACTCAGGGCACCTGGGTGGCTCCCTTGATTAAGCATCCAGCTCTGGGTCAGCTGAGGTCATGATCTCAGGGTCCTGGAATAGTGTGCCACTCTGCGCCGAGGCCATTTGAGATCTCTTTCCCTCTCCCTTTCCCCCTACCGCTCGTGCCATCTCTCTCTCTCTCTCAAATAAATCTTAAAAAAAAAAAAAAAGGTAAAAGAAAGCTGTATTTTATCTAAGGAGAAAGCAGAGGTTCCTCCCTAAATGAATCCCTTCAGTTTAAGATACAGAAAATAGGCATAGATGGTTACTGAGTTAGCTCTGAGCCAGCAGAAACAGAAAGCATTCCCCATAGCCTCATATGCATTCCACAGAATGGTGTTTCTGGAATTTGTAGCACGAATTTCAAAATGTATTTCCAAGGAATTTGAGAGCCATTACCAAGCCTCTCTCAAGGGCAATAATGTTGCCTCCATAAGGTACAACTATAATCATATCACCTTAAAAATCTTCGAATGAAAAAAAAAAATTCCTGGGTGGCTCAGTCAGTTAAGCATCTGCTTCAGCTCAGGTCATGATCCCAGGGTCCTAGAATCAAGTTCTGCATCGGGCTCCCCGCTCCGTGAGTCGTCTACTTCTCCCTCTCCTTCTACCTGCACCCCACCCTTGACTTTCCTCCTGAAATCCCACTACTTTATAAGAGGACCTCCTATTGTTCATTCTCTTAGCACTTATTCTAAGTACTTTGCTCTAAGTCTCCTCGGTTGGACTGCAGGCTTAAAAGACAGGATGCATGTGTATCTTATTCATAATTTTAGCCAAGTTCCTAAAGTCCCTAACATTTTGGCCTTTTAAAACATTTTGAATTTTAGAGGTGACTGGTGGCTCAGTCAGCTAGCCATTAGACTCCTGGTTTTTCATCTCAGGTCCTGATATCGGTCATGGTTCTGGGATCAGGCCCCGTGGCAGCTCCACACTTAGCGTGGAGTCCACTTGAGATTCTCGCTCTCTTCCTCTGCCACTTGCCCACTCTCTCTCTAATAAATCAATCTTAAGAAAAAAGAAAATTTTGAATTTTAGCCCCATGTTGGGCAAAGAGTTTACTTAATAAACTGGGGCACCTGGGTGGCTCAGTGGGTTAAAGCCTCTGCCTTCGCCTCAGGTCATGATCCCAGAGTCCTGGGATTGAGCCCTGCATCAGGCCCCCTGCTCAGTGGAGAGCCTGCTTCCCCCTCTCTGTCTGTCTGTCTCTCTACCTGTGACTCTCTCTGTGTCAAATAAATAAAATCTTAAAAAAATAATTTAAAAAATAAACATTTTTAAAATTTTTGAATTTTAGTTACAAAATATTGCAATCTAACTTCCGTGGCTCAAAGATTCAACAAGATGCTGGTTCTTGGGCTGCCTGGGTGGCTCAGTCATTAAGCATCTGCCTTCAGCTCAGGTCACAATCCCAGGGTTCTCAGATGGAGCCCCACATCGGCTTCTCTGCTCCTCGGAAAGCCTGCTTCTCCTCTCCCACTCCCCCTGCTTGTGTTTTCTCTCTCGCTGTGTCTCTGTCAAATAAATAAATAAAATCTTAAAAAAAAAAAAAAAAAGATGCTGGTTCTTTCTCCCACATTGGTCAAAGGACATTAAGCTTCCTACCCTACAGCCCAAAGTGACTCTAATATATTTTAGAGACTGCTTTCAACTTCCTTCGAAGCCGGATCCGTAACTCCAAAGGCAACAAATGTAAGAGCCCTATCTGGGAACCGAGGTTCTAGCTGTTCCTGTACATGTCCTTGGACAGGCCATTGCCCCTGAGCCTCAGATGCCCCACTTTGAAAAATAAAACAGCTTCCAAATGCTCTTGCCTAAGGGGAACATGGAGTGTGGGTTTCACAAAGGGATTTCCTAAGGACGGCTTCCTAGATGTTCAAATTTATCTGCTACGTAAGGATAAAATGTATCTGGTCAAATACCACGTTAACGTCGGGAATGCACAATCTCATGACAGGTTTCTAGTTCAGCTCTACAAGGCACCATTTCCTTAAGTGGGGTATGAGATACAACATAATTACAACACAGTTCCTGCCAAGTTCTCATATTTCTCATTACAGTTCTCTTTTCTGCCTCAAAACCTTTTTCAGAATAACTATCAGAGGACGGGCGAGAAGAATGGTGCATAGGTAGGGTAGCTAGTAACCCTACACTGTCCAAGTACATCTCTTCTTCTCCCATCTCCTCGACTTCACTGATTTTCCTCCTCCCCACCTGCAAAACACCAGCCAATAAAATCCTCAGGACGACTCCATCCCAGGGCGCCTTTGCTGTCCCGCCGGTCCTGGGTTAGTTCCTGGGACACCGGGGCCTGGGGCCGGGATTTGTTTGGCCAGAGCTGGGGCGGGAGGGTCGGTGACAGGAAAGGCAGGCGCTGAGCCCCAGGGCTCCCTACCCCTGCCCGGATCCCCTCCCCCACCCCACCCCCCAGTGGAAGGGACGCTGGAGCACCGGACTCTGGCTTCCGTACCCGATGTGCACGGAAAGCCTTCACGAGGTACCGATAGGCCGCGGCGTCGCGATAGGGTCGGCCCGTGGCCTCGTTCACGTAGCGCAATTCCCGTAGAAGCCCTCGTAACGTGCGCGCCGGGGACCCTAGGGCCGCCATTTTCCCGTCCTCGGAGCGCGGTGCCCAATGGCGCCCTACGCCTCCTCTAAGTCCCGCCCCCCAAGCCCAGCCGCTACATGGTACGGTCGGACCCAGACTGCTGGGTCCCCCCATCGAACGCAGAGTAGTGGAATATCTCACGTCCCTCCTCTGCGAGGCCTTACTACTCAAATGCCGAGCTGCGCCCTAAGGAGTTAAGAGAGAAGCAAACGAAAGCCGAGTCCAACTGACTCACCAGGTCCGTAAGAACGTCTGAGAAAGGCTGGGCTAGGGGAAAGGTTCTTCGCTGACCGCGTCATTTAAAACGTCATTAGCTAACCGCCGAGTCTCGAGAATAAGTGCGCCTGGTGGGAGTGGGTGTTGATTTGAAACAGAACACGAAAGATACCGTTTGGTAACTAGAGGGGATAGCAGAATTCGAAGTACTGACTTCCCAGAAATCTTACGGCACTGTACGACTCGGAAAAGGAAATGGAGTATTCTTATTCTCTCAAACGGTAGCCCATCACCTAGGGAAACCACACATATCCCTCCCATTTTTAAAATAGTAAAATTAAGTTAGCATATTTCGGTGTAGTTCCTTAAAAACGGCAAATGTCATTTTCAGGGCACAAAACTTTAACCACCCCAGATGGGACTCGAACCCACAATCCCTGGCTTAGGAGGCCAATGCCTTATCCATTAGGCCACTGGGGCTTCTGTAAACGAGGCGCTCCAGCAACGTATTCAATTCTTTTTCCTCTTTGGTACGTCATCGTCATTTAGGTCTCCTTTTAACCTATCCTAGGACACCACACCTAGTACCAATTCGAGAAGTGAGGCATGCTGGGAGTTGTAGTTCAGAGAACAAGAGTCCGCGTTCCAGCTCCAAAGGCTTTACCCTCGAAACAGCACCGATGCGCCGGACGGAGAACGGGCGCGCGCACGGTTTTGCGTACGCGTTTGTCGGCCCTGTAGCCCCCGCGCTTGCGCAAAAGTGGGCACGCGATGTCGCGGAGCGGAGAGCGCTGGGTACACTGGTCGAATCTCGGAAACTCGCCCTCTGAGCCTCTGCAGCGTCGGATTTTTACCGGAAACAGCCTGCCCCTTCCGGTGTTGAGGCTTTCCGGATTTAGCTTGCCTCCCACCCGCCGTTAGGTGGCGTCCGCGTCGGTCATTTTCTGTTTCCGGTTGAAGCGCTGAGGCCATTTCCGCAGAGCCCTTGGCGAGATAGGGGTGTGTGTGTTAGGTTTTGAATTGCCGGGTCCGAGATAAACGTGGGGCAGCGGGAATGTATTCATTCACTGGGAATTAGTTAACTAGAAATAATTAGAAGCTCTTTTCTGATTCTGTTCCTGATTGTGCAACTTGGACAAGTCACTTCTCAGTATCAGCGACCTTAACTCCTTCTTTATCTCGCAGTGGCTCCCCCTTGCCCCTGAGAGTATTGGACCCTTGCCTGTATCTATCCGTCATCTCTCCTCGTTTCCTCACACCCTCTGTGCCTGGTGTCCCAACTTCTCTCATGGTCTTCGCCTCTCCTCTATTATTCCCTCCGCCTGAGGTTTAACCATTTTGTCTTAATACTACTATTTATCTTTTGGGCTTCCAGTTTCCTTGGGAAGTCTAGGTCAGACACTGCTCTAGGCCTTTGTGGGCAATATGGTGAAGTTAAAATGATTCACTTCACCTCTGAGCTCTTGGAGGTTCTCTAGGTTACATGTTAATCATACCTTTTTACAAGTAGGATACCTGTGTCTCCATCATCTTCCCCATGAGCCAGGATACAACTGCTCAGATTCCTGAAGTCCCACTTTTTTCTACCTTTATTTCCTTTTTCCTTTTCTTTTTCAAAGATTGTATTCATTTGAGAGAGAGCGTGGAGGGAAGGGGCAGAGGAAGAGGGAGAACCAGGCTCCCCGCTGCTCCTCCTGAGCAGGGAGCCTGATGAGGGGTTTGATCCCAGGACCCTCAGGTCATGACCAGAGCCAAAGGCAGATACTCAACCAACTAAGCCACCCTTGCACCCCTGAATTCCCACTTTTAACAGCTCCCTCTTAGGTCCCTGTCAGGGACCACCAGCTCTAGCTGTGGCCAACTTTAAGGTAATGGTTCATAGTCCAGCTAGAATCCTGACACTTCCAGAATCGACATTAGAGGAGACCAGACTAGAATGACTTAATGTGAATGAATTAATCTGTCCCTGTGACATTCATAAAATATTTATCAACCTATAATTCACAAGTATCTGATTTTAAAAGACACATCTGCAGTGGGGTTTGGGGAGAATATTATCAGTTATTCTCTTCTTAATATTGTTAACGAGGAAACCACAGGTTGAAAATGGCATCACTTAGATTAAGGCCCCAAGTCAGTAAACCAAGAATTAACACCTAGGGCGCCTGGGTGGCTCAGTGGGTTGGGGCCGCTGCCTTCGGCTCAGGTCATGATCCCAGGGTCCTGGGATCGAGGCCCGCATCGGGCTCTCTGCTCGGCGGGGAGCCTGCTTCCTCCTCTCTCTCTGCCTGCCTCTCTGCCTACTTGTAATCTCTCTCTGTGTCAAATGAATAAATAAAATCTTTAAAAAAAAAAAAAAAAGAATTAACACCTAACCTGACTGCAGTTAGAAACCTCCCCCCCCCCCCCCCCCANGAAATTTCCTGGTCAGCACTAGGAAATTGACAGACTCCTTCCATTCCCCCAGGAAGGTGGCATTGCTTAAAACAATGGATTCTTAGCTAATAATTTCCTTTTCTCAACTATTTCTACTTTTAAAAAAAAGCCTTTCCTTTTCTGTAGCCCTTTGGCCCTCCCCTATACTTGCTGGATGGGATGCTACCTGATTCATGACTTGATTAATAAAGCCAGTCAGATCTTTCAAATTTAGTCAGCTGAATTTTTATTATTTAATAGTATAAATTTGTTTAACCAGCTTTCTAAGATGTAGCAAATTTAAGCCAGCTCTGAGGAAGTGGGAGAATTTATTGGAAATAGGTCTCTGATAACTTGATATGTTGTGGTACATATGTGGTAAATAATTCTGAATTCCTTTTTACTGAATGGCCAAGAGACTCTTTTCTTCTGCTCTAAACCATTCTTACACTAAGAAAGAGTAATCATGAAATGTTAGCTATATGTAGCCGCTAGCCTTCTAAAGATGGCCTTCCAAGAGTCTTCTCTTTTTATACATATAGTTGCTTCTTACTTCAAGAGGTGAAGCTTGGGATGCTTGGGTGGCTTAGTCGGTTAAGCAGCTGCCTTCGCTCAGGTCATAATCCCAGGGTCATTGGATCGAGTCCTGCATCTGGCTAGCCTGCTTCTCCTTCTGGTTGCTGCTCCCCCTGCTTGTGTCCTCAAATTCTCTCTCTCACACACAAATAAATAAATAAAATCTTAAAAAAAAAAAAAGATGTGACACTTATTTCCTACCCCACCCACCCCTCCCCCCTCTTGAATCTGAGCTGGCCTTGTGATTAGATTTGACCAATAGAATATAGCAGAAGTGACATTCTAGGCCATCTATACAAGAGGACGCCTTAAAACTGGCAACTTTCACTTCCTGTGTCTTCTCTAGCTACCAGGCTGTGAAATCCCTGAGGCCTATGGAGGTGTACTGAGATAGCCCCAAGTGAGCTCTCTGCTGACAGCACCAATTGCCAACCTTGCAAGTAAACCATTGAATGTCCTAATCCAGTAGCACTTCCAGAAGACCACAGTCTCTGCCAACATCACATGAACCAGAGAATTGCCAAGCTAAGCCCAGTTAACACAGAGAATCATTGAAGATGATAAGATGACTGTTTGGGAATAATTCCACTAAGTTTTGGAAGTACTCTGCAACAACAAAACAGCAAATCAGTCTGAAAAAGTTCGTGGGGACAATTTAGCCAATTTTCTCAATTTTCCAGCTTTAGAAAATCTTTAGGTTCCTAGTTGCAGGGCTATAAACTCAAAACCCTACAGCAGAGACCAGGTGGTTAATACAAGAATAAATCTGGCCAGGGGGGTTCCTACCTCCTGCGAAGGAGCTAGCTGCTTTTCAGCGCAGTCTCATTGTTGCAAAGTAGGAATGTGTTGCCAGAGCCGCTGACTTTTCAATAATTGGAAATCAGCATTTTTATGAAATGTCCTAACTTTCAAATGTTAGCAATCAAGTTAAAAACAGTTATCAAGCAAAACCCTTCTGTTGGCCTTATATAACCTAGGATTGCAAAGTGTGTGAATGAGGATGTTCCAGAGCACTTTACAGGCAATGTCTCACTTGACCTTCACCACAATCCTATGAGGTAGTACTCTCATTTTACCCACTTACAAATGTGGGAACAATCTCAATAGTTTCATGGTTTAGTCAACATGATTAACTGGTCTGTGGAAAGCTGGTATTTGGCTCCAGGCAATCTAACGCCAAAGCATATTTTTAAAAATATATTTTTTAAGTTATAGCAGAAAATGGATTTTTATTAAAAAGATGCTGGGTAATTTTCAGAATTTCCTGATAAGGCCAGAGACCAAACTTAGAAGCTACACAGACAAAGATCTTACCTGGAATCCTGCTTCCAATACGATCCAGTGAAAACAATTGTTAAAAGCTTGCAAGGCTGACACAATGACAGTGGATAGGAGCTGGGCGCCAGGACACCAGAGTCGCTGCTCCAGGACATCGGCTATAGCCTGTGGTTTCTCTGCTTTTACTTGGGCCACAACAGATGACATCTTTACCTAAGAGCCACGTTCTGGGGTGAGGACCTCTCATTAGCACGGCCTGGGTTGTGTTCCTAGGTTTTGATCAAGGGTGGCTGGGAAAGCAACTATTTGATCACTCAGTGAATTTTTATTGAGCATCTGCTATGAGTCAAGCACTCTTCTAGATGCTAGGGAAGCAGAAGCAAGCAAAAGTGAAACTTCTGTACTCATGAAGTTTCCATTCCAGGAAAAACAGAGGGTAATCAAATCAAACATCAAATGTATCAACCAGTGGTGAGTGCTATGGAGAAAAGTAAAGCTGGGGCAGCAGATTGCAACCTGCTGCTTACTATACATTCAGGGATGTCCTTACCGATTTGATGACATTTGGCCAGAGACCCAGCTGATGGGAGGGATCCAGCATCTTGAGCTTGTGTGTGTGCACATGTCGGGGTGGGACAGTCCCTGTACATTTAAGTAGGGAGACCCAACCTCCATTCTCCCAACCATCATGAGGCCACCATTCTGTCCTTCGAGCTCTGTAAGGGACGAGGAGGAGTTCTGGGACACGTTTTCTATGCCCAGGGAAACTGTGAGAACAGACCCAGAGGATTCAGTCTGAACTCTGCAGCTAAAACAGTGACTTGGCTACCTGGCCAGTCACATGGAAATCTGGGGGGAGTTTTTGGTGGGAAAGCGCCAGGACTAATGAAAGAGGGTGTATCTGAGAAAATACACATGTATAGACATTGGTTTCCACCAGTTGTGATACTATAGATGTGTGTTTGAAAGCAGTGATTTCTCATTTTTTAATGAGGATAATCTTATTATTTACTTATTTAAACTCCACACCCAATGTAGGGCACGAGCTCACTGACTAGCCAGCCAGGGGCCCCTCTAAACTGTTTTGATTGTGTAGCCATAGCGGTAAAAATCTTGCGCCTCCCCCATAAGTGTTTGCAATTATTTTTAAACTATATACTTGCACTACTGAGAAATATAGTACATATGTTTAAAAATATGCACAAGATAGAATTAAAAGGTTTTTAAAAATGAAATATACAATATTTGGAAAATATTTTTATTTTATTTACTAACAGTAAAAAAAAAGTCCTAAGTTCTCTCAGCAAAGAAAGAGTAGTGTTTATTTTATTGAAAACAATGCAATTCGATACGTTTCAGTATTTTGAAAATGTTGGTTTAACACATCATTTTGGGCAACAGAATCACATAGTGATAAATATTTCTGAAGACCGATTTTCAAATTTCTCTCTTTCTTACATGAGTTTCTTTTAAAAAGGCAGTTAATGACTCCTTTGTAGCTTTAAAAAATGACTTCTAACTTAAAGGGACCCATTCAGCATGTTCGGTTCCTTCACAATACCAGCTAGTAGGTGCTGTGACCATCAGGAGTCTGTCAACAAAAGAGAATCTGCTGCAGGCCTTCCAAGCAAACAGGGCATTGAGAAGCTTAGGGCATGTTTAGAAGGACTGGAGGAGTTTGGGGAAGTTGCCTCCAAGGTTCAGCAGGTCTAAGCAGTCACTAGGAGGTTGGGGCGGTCACCCAGGTCGGAAAAATGCAGGGAACCCCCACTGCCGATCAGAGCTGCACCGAGTACCAAGGTAAAGGCTCACAGATCACCTAGAGCCTAGGGCAGAACTGAAGTCTACCATGACCTACCCATTTTGCTAGGTGCTGCCAGAGAAAAAAATAATACCACTTTTTCCTCCCCCCTACAAAATCTCACCTGCATACACTGGCAGAAAGAAAGTGCATCCAGAACCTTGAAGGCGAAGGAGTCTGGGAGATGTCGTTTCCATAATTCCAGTCCCTGGACCACGGGGAGTGGGAGCCGCACAGACGGCTGCGGGAATGAACGCTGGTTGACAAAAACCAGACTGCAGACTGCAGCAGCGTCCCCGATAGCCTCTCGTCATCACGGAAAAGGAGGGCAATTAAGAAACACTTGCTTCTCTTGTAAAAGAAAAATAGCAATTAGTTTTTCAGTTTCACAACTCTTGTAAATACTTTCCAACAAGATAATCACTCAGTCTCTTGGCGGTTTATGAGATTTTCACGGCTACTTTGCATTACATAATAGTTTCTTCTATTGAAAGGTATTACTTTTCATCAAGTTAACCTAACCCATAACCTCCTGTAGTCTATAAACCACAGTACATTATAATGCTCAGAAGTAAATGGGCCTATGAACAAGCAAGCCGGCTTGCTAGATGCAGGCAGAGAGCCCCAATTTATTCCTCTCCCCAGCGCAGCTCACGAACCTGCTGGCTGAATTCCTCCTCGCCAGCATGAAGTTGTGGGTGGTTCACACAGCTATTCCAAGAGCTAACAGGACGATTAGCCTTTCTTTGGTTTTAAGAAAGTCCAGGCTGTATAACATTAAAACTCCAAACTTCACCCAGTTGAACTTCTCCCTGTTGTCGGCTGGGACTGCCACGGGCCAAAGAGGGTAAAGGACACGGCCAACCTCTCCGTCCCCCTGACCTGCTCTTCGCTCCTCAGATGCAGCCTGTTTGTGGAAAAAGCTAGACTCGTCAGGGGTCAATAGAAAATGACTTTATGTTCTCATGAGCGCCCCTACAAACCTGCTGTGATGCTTTGTTTTTTCCTTCGGCTTTTCCAGTCTCTGTAAAGTAACAAACAGGTTGAAGAGTTATGATCCTCCCCCTCATCATTTCAGAAATAGGCTCTTTTCCTGGGCTTTGACAAGTCTCATCCAGTCAGCTATTAAAACGCCAAATGTCAGTTAATTTCCAACTTCTCCCCTTCCCCAGCCTGGCCATCTGAGGGAGAATGCGGGTCACGGTCAGCGTCATTCTGATTTCTCATACACTACCTCTTCCCAGTGGCTGCTGTTCTGGGCCTGCTCTCCTTACTCAAGCGGCAGATGTGTCATCTGGTGCTCGTGTCCTCTGGGAGGAGCTTTCCTCACATGTGCTTCCTCCAGGGTTCTCCAGGCTCTGTCCATCCTCAGGATCTCTCGCCTGAAGTTTCCCTGTAGGCCACACCTTCTCTAGTTACTTAGGATTCCTACTCCAGCCTTCCTGCCACTGATGTCGTCTCAACCCTCCAGCTGGTTTCCTTCTTACAATGACCAAACCTCACTCCCTTTCCTGAGAACCACATCAGGCCCGCAGGAACTCAGGAGCTTTGGGCGTGCAAGCCATTCCATTCCAAATGTAGCCTTCTCTCTCTTCTCTGTCTTCTCAAGGAGCTAGCCACCCGATGGTTTGTCTTTAGGCTTTTAGGAGGGAGTCAGACACTAGTCCCTGTGTCCCTCAAACTCCACAGGATGCGTCAAGCTCTTCAAACGGTCCTCTTGAAGTGCCCCCTCATTTGGCATGAGGCAAAGAGGAAGTAGCCCCACCCTCTCCTGGCTGGGGAGACTTCGGGAATAATCCAGCATACTGACAACGATGTCCACAGAAATCCTCTCACGTTCTCTCACTTCTCCTGGGGTGGATGCTGAGCTAATCCTTCCCAGTAGTGAGCTAGTGCTTCCCAGGATCCATTTCACAGTCTCTTAGCATGAGTGGCATAGGTGACCTAGCTCCTCCTCCCTTTAGAAGGTGGACAGACTTGGCGCCTACTGTTTTGTTCTCAGCCTTTGGGGTTTCTGGTGAAACTGACACAGAAAGAGTCCTATTTTAGTAAATGAAGTTGCCCTGGTCAACCCCTCTTCCTCACGGAACTTTCCTCAGGACACCTGATGCACTGTGGGTGACAGGCAATAGTCTGGCTTATGAACTGGGCTGTGAATGTACAGTTAATATAGAATTAAACACTAAAGAGCATATATAATTTTATATGAAACATTAATATGTTACATATTACATATCTAGATATAAACTATTTTATACAAACTATAGGACTTTTGTTTTTGACATTATGAAAGATTAGATGTGCAGAGATTTCTCTCAATATAAAACACTGTAAGTGCTAGGTGAAATTTTAACAAATACACACAAAAAAAACACTTTTTCAAAGTGTGACAGAGCTGACAGTAAAGGAGCCAGAATAACCAGAGATGACACAGGAAGAGGAATAGGAAAGTGAGCACTGACAGCAACATTTGTCAGAGATCTGTTGATTCCCTTCTGGACTTCAATTTGCCATAGGCCATCAGAAGGAAAGAAGGCCTCAGACTAGCATGGGGGGGGTGTCAGATAAAAAACTCTTAAAAATTGGGGTGCCTGGGTGGCTCAGTCGGTTAAGCGTTTGGCTCAGGTTGTGATCCCAGGGTCCTGGGATGGAGTCCCGCATGGGGCTCCCTGCTCAGTGGGGAGTCTGCCCCATCCCTTGGCCCCTCCCCCTCCCCCTGGTCTCGCTTGCTCGCGCATGTGCATTCTCTCTCTCTCTAATAAATAAAATCTTTTCAAAAAAGAATTATTCAAAAACTCTTACAAAATGATGGAACCCCAAAAATTGACCTCATTGGTGGGAACGAAAAAAATATCCCTGACCTCACTAAGAAGAGACTTCTCTATTTTTGTTTTTTTTAAGATTTCATTTTTTAAGTAATCTCTACACCCACCCAATGTGGGGCTCAAACTCACAACCCTGAGATTGAGAGTCACATGCTTTACTGACTGAGCCAGCCATGCGCCCCAAGACCTTTCTGCTTTAATCTCAGCTCTGGGTGGGATAGCAGGGTGGAGAATCTTCTGTAACAGTTCTAACCACCAGCAATAACCGGTCATGTGCATCAGTGGTTGAAATTCATCCTGTCTCTGAGGCCCTGAAATCCTTAAACTAACATTTAGTTTGATGTGGTCCTTGTTTGGTAATGTTCCTGGGAGCCTGGAAAAAGCAAACTCAAATACTCTTTAGAGGGACTTACTTTAAATCCAGGCCTCAAAGACTGCCCATAGCTGAAGTTACAAAGTACAGAGATACATAATAAAAAATCACTGAACACAGAAATAAGCTACTGTGAGCAAGTTAGCGGAAAACAATAACCACAACACTGGGCCCACAATTTGGGTCAAGATCTGACTCTGCTGCTTGGGACTTGGCCCTGAGAAATGCCCTCTGAGGCTCCCAGTCCGGTTCTTAAAAGCACATGCTAGGCCTCTGCCCTTAGTATACATTCCCAGCAAAGAAAGCTGCTTATAAACCCTGGAAAAAACAAGCTCACAAGTGAAAATAATTGGATATTTGAGGAATAGAGTCACACCAAAAGAGACAATAACTGGAACAGACTGTACTAGACAAACTAGAATGGAACGAGACAAATCAAGAATTTAAAACAAGCATAATAAAAATCCTTCCTGAGATAGGAGGACAATAATGACAAATAAGCAGTTACAAAGAACCAAATGGAAATACTGGGTGTGATATATGTAATAGCGAATAAGCCCGATAGATTGGATAAAAACAAGAATGGCTACATAGCTGAAAAATGAATAATGATCCAGATCAGCTCAGGGAATTTTCCCAGAGGGTACTGGAAAGAAATGGGGAATATGAAATAACATTGAAGAGACGATAATAATGATGATGATGATGATGATGATGATGATGATGATGATAATGCAAATATCTGTACAATATGTGTCCCAGAAAGAGGAAAATAGATTTAGGAAGGAGAACATTTACAGAAATCGTAAGAACTTTCAAAAATTAAGGATAAAAAAAGATTCTAATACACAGGTCTCATGGAGCACCAAACAGAATAAATATGGCAAAACTAAATTTTGACACATTATAGTGGAATTTAAGAACATCAAAGACAAAAACAAAATTCTAAAAGCTAGACAGAAGGAGCAGATATTCCACAAAAGAGTAAGAATTCGATTGACATTAGTTTTTCTAACAAACACTGGAGACAAAAAAGCAATCAAGTCATATTTTCTAAGTGATGAAGAAAAATAACTTAGAATATTATATCCAGCTAAACTATTCTATAAATGTGAGGAGGTTAAAATGATAAGTTCAGACATGCAAGTCTTTAGAAACTTTACAGCACAAAATCTCTTTGGAAACTCTCCTTGAAGAAGTACTTTTACACTTAATATACTTAGCTATCTACTATAATTATACTAATATACTAAGTACTTAATAAGCACATGAAAAGCTACTCAACACCATGAATCACTGGGGAAATGCAAATCAAAAGGATGAGTATCACCTTATACCTACTGCAATAGCTCTCATCAAAAAAAAAAAAAAGGAAAATAACAAGTGTTGGCAAGGATGCAGAGAAATTTAAGCTCTTCTGTACTGCTAGTAGAAATGCAAAATGTTTCAGCTACTGTGGGAAACAGTTTTGTGTTCCTCAGAAAGTTAAACAGAGAGTTTCCATATGACCCAGCAGTTCCACACCTAGGTATATACCTAAGAGAAGTGAAAACATACATCCACACAAAAACTTGTACAATAGTCCCCCTTATCCACAACTTCAGTTACCCATGGTCAGCCATGGTCTGGAAGCAGATGATCTCCCTTCCGACATCATCTGAAGGTGGGTAGTAGCCTAACACTACATTGTAATGCCTATGCCATTTGCCTCCCCTTCATCTCATCATATAGACATTTTATTATTTCATATCATCACAAGGGTAAGTACAATATAAGAAGATATTTTGAGAGGAAGAGACCACATTTGCATAACTTCTATCACAGTATATTGTTATCACTGTTCTATTTTATTAGTTATTGATAATCTCTTATTGTGCTTAACTTACAAATTAACCTTCATCATCACTATGTATGTATAGGAAAAACATAGTATATATAGGGCTCAGTACTATCCATGGTTCCAGGGATCCACTGGGGGTCTTGGAACATATACCACTTGGATAAGGGGGGACTACAGTACAAAAATTTTCATAGCAGCATTATTCATACTATCCCAAATGGCAAATGACCTGGGTGTCTATCAACTGATAAATGGATAAATAAAAATGTGATATATTCATACAATGGAATATTATTCAGAATAGAGATACCTGGAATATCAAAAACAATAGGGCAAACACATCCTAAAGAAAAATGAGAGACATTATATATTGGTGGAAAAAAACAGTAGCTCAAAAAGATATAACCATAATGAACATGGATGTACCCAATAAAATTCATGGTTCCCTGAAAAATTAATAAGACTGAAGAAGATTGAATAAGACTGGCAAGACTGAAGAAAAAGGGAGTGATGCATACAAACGAAACCAAGAATGAAAGAGGAAAACAAAGATACATCAAAGATTATAAGAATAAAAAAGTTATGAATACATTTCTAAGAAATTTTCTGGAGGTGTTGATCATGTTATTGGTGTTATAGGGAAAGCACCTGATATAATCCAACTCATATTTATGATCAACATTCCCAGAAAATTAGGGATAGAATTTTCTATTTTCTTTATTTTTAAAAATATTTTATTTATTTATTTGTCAGAGAGAGAGAGAGAGAGAACAAACAGGGGGAGCAGCAGGCAGAGGGAGAACCAGACTCCCCTCCAAGCAGGGAGCCCTATTTGGGACTTGATCCCAGGACCCTGGGATCATGACCTGAGCTGAAGGCAGACACTTAACCAACTAAGCCACCCATGTGTCCCAGAATAGCACTTTAACTTCATAAAAACTATATACCAAAAATCTAGAATAAACACCACACTTAATGGAGAAAATTGAGATAAGGAACAAAGGAACAAAGATGTCGCTTTCTTTTTCTTTTTTAGATGTCGCTTTTACCACTATTCTTTAACATTGTATTAAAGGACCAGTCTGATGCTCCAAGATAAGACAAAAGTGAAAGAATTGGGAGGGGAGATTATACTGTCAATTTTTTTCAGTTTGTTTGTTTGTTTGTTTGAGCAATCTCTACACCCAATATGGGGCTCGAACTCAGAACACGAAGATTAAGAATCGCACGCTCTACCGACTGAGCCAGCCAAGCACCCCTGTCATTTTTTGAAGATTATATGACCACCTCCATTGAAAAGCTAATAAAATAATCACATGAGTTGTTTGAGAAAGAGTTTAGCAAAGTTGTTGAACACAAACACAACTTTCAAAAATCAGTAGCATTCCTTGATACTAGTAAACGCTATCAGAGTGTATAATGGAGAAGAGCATGCCATTCATAAACGCAACAATTGTAGAGTACCCAGAAGCTAATACATGAACAGTACTTCTATAGATCAAATTTAAAACTATAAAGTTAATAGAAGAAAGTGTAGGAAATCTTTGTGACCTAGGGCTAGGGAAGTATCTCTTAACAAACCCCTCAACACATACATGTAGAAAAATGGATCAATTTGACTATTAAAAATAAAGATTTTCTGTTCAAAATAAGATGTCACTGACAAAGTTAAAAGAGAGGTTACAGATGAAAATATCAAATACATCTAAAACTGGTAAGAGATTAATATCTACAACAAAAAGATAAAATGCAATTGAATGATGAGCAGAGATGAACAGGGAACTCGCAGAAGACTACCCATCGCCTTTCCTGTGAAAATAAGAAATTGGAGGCAATCTAGGTATCTACCTCCGGAGAAACAGATATATAAACTGTGGTGGATATATAGTGTGGAATACTATGCACCAATAAGCAACACACAGGATGTCCACATAGCAACACGGACAAATCTAAGTGAGAAAAGGAGGAAACAGCAAGATTTATAGCCCCAGACCATTTGTATGAATTAAATGTGTACACACACAAAATAAGACTATTTCAGAACTATACACGGATGGCAAGGGCACATATCAAGTAGGCACCTATGGGATACAGGGGACTGGGGACTAAGGAAGGAAGGAGAAACATTATAAAATAAAGTGAGTGAATGAGTCCTTGTACTGAATGGTGATGACCATGTGCTATGAATTGAGGCCCCTGATTAATGCATTGCTTTGCATGTGAGGTACGGTAAAGCAAAAATAAACTACACATAACACATACGTGTAGTTTGGAGCTGGAGTGGCCATCGGGCTACAAAGGGAGAGCCTGAAGTTGTCAGAGGGCTATGTGTGCAATCTGACCCTTTGTCCGCGCAGAGACAATGTTGATGACATTGAATCACGGGGTAAAGCTTCACCTACACCAGGTTTACCTCTAGACTACTCCGTTACAGGAACCAAAAGATTCCCTTTACTGTTTTGTTTAACAGACTTCAGTTTTTAGAGAAGGTTCTCTTTACTTTTTAAGCCAGGGGTTTGACATCTGCGATCAGAGGATTCTGATGTTTACCCACTTCTGTACTTTAAGTCTTAAAAAAAAAGTATTTTTTTAAAAACACTATGGCTTCACCTCTGTAGTTTGGGAAGTTAGGAGAACAAGAGGAAGTATGAGTTTAAGAAGTGAATTTAAGAAAAAAGGCAGAAGAGAGAGAGAATAACGTAGCCACTGTTAATTAGCTCTTATGTGCTAGGCACTATTCTAGGTGCTTTCGTTATCTAGTCTCTAATTCAGCCACCCCTCCCCGCCCCCACTATTGGCTATCACCACTGTAGAAATAAGAAAACAGGCTAAAAGGAGCTAAGCATCTTGTCTAAATGAGCGGAAGGACTTGGGAACCCATCTGTCTGATGTCAGCCTGTTCTCCTTCACGCTATGCCACCTACTAGAAAAAAGAGTGGGGAAATGGTAGAGGGACATACACAAGGACACAGAAGAGGTAAATATACAGACAGAAAAAACAAGCCACGTCACGGCACACAATGATGGGGGAGAGCATCGTTTTTGAGGAAAGGACCCTCATGACATACCAGAGGATACTGGCCTCAGAGGGGGCTGTCCTTTGAAAAAGCTTATGATCTCACTTGCCATGTAATTCAACCCTGGTGCACCCAGAATCAGCTTTTCTGCTTTGATTTCCAATTGTCAAAACCCTTTTATTTTTTTTTAAAGATTTTAGTTATTTATTTGACACAGAAAGGGAGAGAGATCACAAGTAGGCAGAGAGGCAGGCAGAGAGAGAGTAGGAACCAGGCTCCCCGCTGAGCAGGGAGCCCGATGTAGGGCTCAATCCCAGGACCCTGAGATCATGACCTGAGCTGAAGGCAGAGGCTTTAACCCACTGAGCCACCCAGGTGCCCCTCAAAACCCTTTTAAACAAAAGATTTCTCAAGTACTTCTCAAAGCTTTACTTGGATAAGAAGCAACGTCCAAGATCCCAGACACTGACTTTCACCTCTAGTACGTCAGGTCATTATTACCTATGCCAGAATGAACTGTCTGCGCAATGTGCCTCCACAGGTTTTACCGTCAGCCTTGTGACAGTCATTTAAATGCTCATCAATTAAAAACAGATACAATAAACAGTGGTGACACCACAAGTATGGAATACTGTGAGCTGTCAAAAAGAACAAAACAGACCCTTGTAACTGAAGAAATTGGTGGCAGTGGCTGCTCTGAGAAAAGGAAGTAGAACCGTGGCTAGGAAAGTTGTACTTTGTACTCAATGTATGCCCATGTACTTGGTCCTTTTTTTTTTCCAAGTGCAAGGATAATCTTTTCCCACCCCCCAAAAATCTTTATCTTATTTTTTAAATTAAGTAGGCTCCATGCCCAATGTGGGGCTTGAACTCATGACCCTGAGATCAAGAGTTTCATGCTCTACTGAGTCAGCCAGGTGCCCCCCAAACTCTTTTATTTTAAATCGAACAGTTCATTGTGTCTTCCAAAACAGATCCAATTTTGGGATCTAGTAGGATCTGAGTAGAAGAAATATGGTCTTTTCTTTTCCCTTCTCCCAGAGATGAGACAAAGAAGAGACCTTTTCCCATTTCTTTCTCCCTTTCTTCAATCACACCCACCTGTTTTTTTCTTAAAAACAAACAAACAGGGGCACCTGGGTGGCTCAGTGGGTTAAGCCTCTGCCTTCGGCTCGGGTCATGGTCTCAGGGTCCTGGGATTGAGCCCTACATCGGGCTCCCTGCTCAGCGGGGAGCCTGCTTCCTCCTCTCTCTCTGCCTGCCTCTCTGCCTACTTGTGATCTCTCTCTCTCTCTGTTAAATAAATAAATACAATCTTTAAAACAAAACAAACAAACAAAAAAACCCTTTCTCATGTCATCCACATTTGTTGAAAATACTTTTAGGTAAAAGGATAGAGAAAAAGCACTCATACCACCACTTTTTAGATTTTGGAGTATTAATTAGGTCTTCCTATATATAATTTTCTGTGCCTATGTGCATTTACACTTCTAACTGCTCTTTCTTAATCCCTGGACATCTTCGCTATTTTTAAAATTTATTTAATATTATTATTTTTACTTAACCAATCCTAACATGGCATTAGACTGTCTCAAACTTTTACATCATTGCACAGAAATCTTTGTACAATCCATTTCCCCCTTAGAATCAACTTATAAAAGCAAAGTAACTCCATTGCTCGTTTGCTAACTTGGCCTTAGAATTCCATCTGTAGTTGCTGTTCCGTGTGCCCATGTCCTAGCCAACCACTCTCCTGTCCCAAAGCTCAGGTCTGACACCACTTCCTGCCCACGTGGACAGTGTAAAACATACTTCTTGCTCCATTTATCTTTCTATAATCCCTTGAAAAACCCCACCTTCTGGGCACCTAGCCCTCATTCAACTCTAGAAGATTGGTTGCATTTCTCTACCTGTTTACTTGTTGGCTCTCTAAAAGTTATTCTGAAATCCTTAACTCCTTGAGCTATCTTCTTAGAAACTTTTCTAAACTATAGAATATAATAAATAATAAAACAGAACTAGTTTGAATGGTAAGAGGTAAGGCTTACTAATGTGGATTCCTATGTCACCGTGCTAGGTGCTTTACATGCCTTATATAGTTTGTTAATTGGAGTTACGTGAAAAAAAATTCTATGGTCAAATAAGCTTGGGGAAATTATGGATTTAAAACTACCTTATTTACAAGGGCACCTGGGTGGCTCAGTTGTTTGACCTCAGCTCAGGTCTTGATCTCAGGGTCACGAGTTCAAGCCCTGCATTGGACTCCACACTGGGCATGGAGCCTACATTAAAAAATATATATATTGCTTACGATAATACCTTTAATATGTTAATACACACTTACAAGATGGTAACAACATAGTTGAGTGTAATCAAATAACAATAATTCATCTTTAGGGGTTATTACTTCCCAAGAACTGGCTTTGGCAAATCTGTCCTTACATGTTGTTTTTTAGTAAAAACAACTGCAGCCTATCCTCCCCCATGCCTTTTAAAAGTTCATGTTAATGATAAAGCACCAAAAATACATGAAAGTAAAAGGAAAAAGAAAAAGCACTTGTACAACCACTCTTTACATTTTGGAGTATGTCCTTTTTCGTATTTTCTATGCATATATACATACACACTTATGAATGACAAACTGTTCAATTTCTCCAACAAGTTGCTTTCTATCTCTTCATCCTTTCCCCACCCCTTCCCCAGAGTTCTAAGGTTGACTTCTTTTTCTACCCTTTATCTTATTAGTACTTTTCCTACAAGTCTTCTACAAGTAACGGTCTAAATGAACACTTCTTTTTTGGTCTTTATTTTTTTTTAAATTCTAAAGTAATCTCTATACCCAGTGTGGGGCTTGAACCCACTCCTCCAAGATTAAGAGTCACATGGTCTACTGACTGAACCAGCCAGCCGCCCCATGGATGATCACTTCTGCAGATAATTCCCACATCTACATTTCAAGCCTTGACCCTGGTAGCATACATACACACACACACACACACACACACACACACACACACACACACACACAGGAAGAACCTAGTGAGCCTGTGTTCCAGGACTCCCAGTCTGGCATCTACTAATCCCAGTGTACAACTCACCCCAGACTGGTCTCTTTCCTGCTTCTTCCTGACTCTGCTCAGGACATCCCCTTTTCCTTCTTCCTAGCCAAATCCCACTATCCTGAGACCCGGCTCAAGTGCCATCCAACTGACAAAGTCTTCCCAGATTTCTCCAGCCCAGTTTCTTTCCTGCTCTAAACTCATATGTCAGGCAGCAATGGACTACACCTTTGTTACAAATTTTGAACTGTTATCTTTTAACTTGTCATGAGATAGCAAAGTGTTTGTTGATACACTGCAGTGGGGACCCTGCCCTTTACTTCTGTTTCTGATAGCGCCCAGCACAGTACAATACAGACAACAGACACTCAACCACTACTGAAAGAGGGAGGTATTAAGACCCAAGTTAGCCAAATAATACAACAGACACGAGAATAATATGTACATTCCTCTTTATTTAATACAACACATAACACATACAAAAAGAAAAAAACACTCATGTAAAAGGTCCTGTCACAGAAGGATAGACAGGAAACATCTACACTGAATCAAATAAGGCTCCTGCTTTAAAACAGGGGTTTGCTAGCTATACCTGGAATATGAGCAAGGCTGTTGCAAAAAAAAAAAGAAAATAAAAAAAAAGAAAAAAATAATTCCCTGCACTGAAGAAGTATATCCATGGGGCTAATTTACTAAATTCACAGATCCATATTTAGGAATGTTTAAGCCCTCTCACATATCCAAAATTCATCAGGGTTTTATGAAATGTGTGATTATTTTTTGGTTAAAAAATTTACCTGTCCTTCTTTCTTCTTAGAAAATAGTGACAAGAACTCTCTAAAAACTAGAGATCAGCAAACCACCCAGAGTTCGGAAAGTTTTACCATTAAATTTCAAAGGGTGTGCAGAACAGAGAATGCAAAGGCAAGATGGCAGTGGTAAGAATTTAAATTCTTAGTCATTTCCTGGCAGCCCATATTCAATCCACCACGGGGAAAGACAAAATGGAAATACCTCGGCTCAGTGCAGGGTTCAGTAGCAGCAGTTTGTCCATATTCCTGCTCTAAGTAGAGCCGGAAATTAAACAAGCACCAGTTCATCTCAAAAGAGCCTTATACAAACACACACATACATACCCACACCCACTCACATGTCATCACCACCCCCTTTTATTTAAATTTATTATTATTATTTTTTTTTACTAAAATAATACAAAAAAGGGAGACAGGTATATTTACAAAAATCCATGGCTGGTACAGTACATAATTTTTAAGACACACTAAATGCTACAATCTTTCAGGTCCTGAGATTATTACAAATATCAACTCAAAGCTGTGTTCAGGTCCAGTTTTAAAGGAGGAAAAAAAAATCCCAAAATATTAAGTCACACACTTATATAAAATACAGTATATCCCTTCAAGTTAGCAAAAACGCACCTCCCTACAAACAAACGCAAGACAGTAATCAGTGCCCCTCACCCAGAGGAGCTGCAATTCTTTAGGCTCCTTCCTTCGAGATCGGTTGTGGAACACGTTGGCATCTCTGTCAAGTGTGGAGGCGGCTAAAGTAAGAGGAAGATGTGTACCTGGAGGGAAGTTCCTCTAGAGAGTGAACGTTCACTGTATCAATAAGTCCTGTTTTTCCTTCTGTTACCAAACAAAAGTCTTTCCCTTATCAAAATTCATACCACAAGTTTTGGAAATATGTGCTTACCCAGACTAAAAATCAGAATCCTTATTCCCAATCAGTTATAGCAAATAGGTCTGCAGTCCCACAATAATTTTACAACTGCAAATAAACTTTCTTGCTTGTAATAAAAGAGAGAAAACACCCATCACTTAGTTACCTCGGTAGACTCTGATTAACATATTATTTGGGGCACAAAAATTCTCACCAGCCAGAGATTTCTTTTCCTCTTCTTTTAAGCTTGACAATGTTTCGTGAGCAAATCACAAGGGCAAGCCCCAGGTAACATACCCTTCTTAAGGGCAATTTGAAATTTTCTATACTTTCTATAATATAATTTTTCAATGACAGCCAACAAAAAGACAATACAAAGTTGGAATCTTTTCTGTGGCTGGCCATCTATCAGAGGAAATTATTTGTAGGTTGGAAACCTGCCTCTACTGGTGGAAAAGGCCCCTTGCTTATTGGAAGGTCTTAAATGGTATATGTAAGTAATTATGTAGGCATAGCCAGGATTTAAAAAGTCAGCCAAAGGTGGCCAACTTTCTAACTAACTATACATAAAACAGCAATACTTTTATCAGCTGAGAATAACTTCTTTGTCTTTTAGTGTCCCTAGCCAAAATCAGGGTAACCCTTGGCAGTTCTGTAGGCATGGGAAAGAAAAACTCTTATGTGCTGGCCCAGGACACACTAACCGTGCAAACAGCACCGAATAGCAAAAAATGAGGAAAGGTTATGACTGCAAGGACAGAAAATGCAAGATAGGTTAGGTCTGACAAATTAAAGGCAGGTTGTCTCACAGGAGAACATGCCGACTGGCTGGTATTGGTTACTGCTCATGCTTAAATGTGCTCAGAGGGTACATGGAGTTGTTGACTTCAAAAACAGAAGTATTTCCAAGTTATCTTTAGTAATAGTTATCTTTTTTGTATTTCAATTAGGTCTCCACTAGTGCTTTATTATAAAATATTTTAAAACTAGATTTAAGATAAAATAGGATATTATCATTAGCAAAATGGGAGCAAATAACGTATAGAGTTTTCTGAGGAACATGAAACTGGTTCTAAGAATTTATATGGCCTGTGTGACGCAGACCTTTGCAAAGCAGGTTTATTCCAGGAGAAGTATATGAAAATAAGCAAGGCAGAGTATTATGAGAAATAAGAGCCCTTAACAAAGGTCTGCATCTCATTTGAATAACCTTGAAAAGTATCAAGAGGAAGCCATGAATTGTAGCAACCACTCTGTATAGTAGTAGAGAAATCTAGTTTTTAATACAAAGGAGAAGAGAAAAAACAATTCCAGTCACCGGTGAACTTGATTACAAATACTGGACATACAGACCCCTTTAATTAGACTACTGAGGTTTCTGAAAGTATCCTTGACCTGTCCGGGAAACAGTTTGGAAAACTGCTAACCCACTATAAATGGCAATATGTATGAAAGATTGAAAAGTTAAAGAATTACAGTATGAGGAAATTAAAAAAGATCACAAATAGCTACTTTCAAGCAAACGATACTTTGGGAGTATCTGAGAAAAATGTAATCTTTCATTTCTAAGTTGTTCAAAGGCAGTCTGATGATAAGCCTCCGCCGAGTCCCTGTCTGAGTCTGTGGAGGACAGGAACAGTGTCCTGGACTATGCCCGCAGTCTTCCCTTCTGAATGCAGTGGAGACCCAAGAAAGACAGCCAGAGTGAGTGAGGAAAGGAAGTGAGAGTCTAACTTTAACTCTCGGGACTCCTAACAATATGCAACTGATACTCTAGTTGCTGATGAAATGGTTAACTTAAGAGCTCAAACTAGAGGTAAGAAGGAAGAAAGAAGGAATTCAACATGAAATATTCAAAGCTATTTTTAATTAGAGTCTGATCAACTGTTCAGCTCTACAAACTTGAACACTGTGCCACAGAATCTAGAACTTTCTCAGAACTGAACACTGGGATGATTTCATCTTAACAATCCAAAGACATTCCATGATTCTCACTACAGTTTTGCAACAGTAAAAGGATCCGTACTTAAGTTTTTCAATATAAAGTTCACATTTTAGGATAGATGAACACACAAAATACCTCTGTTTTATGCTTCTGTTAATTTTCCTTAGAGGAATAAACACACATTCAACAAAACCCTTATGCCTTATTTCTTTGGGTAGAAGTCATTTAACAGCTGTATTTGAAGAATGGAAAAAGAGGGAAAATGTGGAAAACAAAGAGTATGTTTATCTGCATAGTTGATATTTAGAGGTTACTAACTAAGGCGTTATCTTGAAAAAAGCAGTAAAAAAACAAAAAGTGACTTTTAAGACAAAAACATCCTATCGCTAGATTAAATGGGCCTTGGCCGATTATGGGAATTAATCCAGATTCTGCTTGGGCCTGGGGCTTTCTCTTGACTCACTTGAGCTGGGTAATTTGTTCCTCACCCTCTACATTCTCTTTCCTGACCCTGAATATGTGCTATAATTTAAATCTACACACTCTCTCTAACAATTGTTGCTTAGCATTTAGCCCTAACTACAAACACAGCATCCATTTTTTTCCTGTTGCTGCTGTTTGAAACGATAAAGGAAAATTCTAAGTATCACTACCTAACATGCCAGGATGAGAGGTGGGATAAAAGCAATCTTCATTCCTTCCTCAGAGATAGGCAAAACATGTTTCCTTCTATCCCTCCCCTTCCCACCCCACGTCCCAGCCAAGAAGTGAATCCTGCCTCCCCTTTCCCATTTTCCTACAACCTGAGCAGTGAATGGCTCCGACTCTTTCAGGGGTGGAAGAAGCCTAAGTTACACAAAGGTAGACCGGCTAACGTCTACCGAGCTGACTGTGTGTAGTGCTTGCCCCGTCAGCACAAAGCTGGAGACATCTGTAGTGACAGGATTAGTACACAATCTCTGATGTACAAGAATGAGGAGACACCCACTCATTCCTCGAAGGTTAAAAGCTTACCTATCCATCACCAGACAAGTGATATAAGGAAATTAAACTGAGAAGATGGAAAAGCGAGGCAGATAAAACTTGCAGGATCATTTATGAACTCCAATAACCAATCATCCAAACTTTACCTAGCTGTAGCTCCACAACCTTGGCAAAAATCACACATGTATTAACATCATAAAAGGCTAAAAAAAAAAAACTACTTATAATTAAGAAACTTAGTGTTACTCCCCCCAACCCTTGTTAACCTGAAACTAACCATTTTAATCCCACCACAAGTATGTTTAAATAATATGCATCTAAAGTAGAATTCCAGTGATTTTCCTTTAAAACTTAAAAATCATATGGTATTTTTTATACCCATCATAGGGAAATATTTTTTAGCCTCTGTGGAAAGATGGTAATACTTTTTTAATTATATAGGACATTTTAGAAAAACTCAAAGTATTTTTGAAACAGTAAAGTCTCTGATATCCCTGGGAGGTAGGTGAATATTATTATACCCAATTTTCTAATGGGTAATCTGAGGCACGAAGGTTAAATGGTATTCCCCCTGTTAAATACAGCAATATAGGAGTAACACGTCTGAGCTGAGGCTGCCTGAGAAGCGCTTCGCTATCCGGTAACACTACCGGGAGCCGCTGCTTTCTGTTAGCCATCAGTCTCCTCTTTACGATTAAAATGTCTTTAAAAGGGGGCACTTATTAGATATATTTGTACTGGGCTCTGAGGATTGGTTCAACGTAGTCTCCCTTTATGTGTCGTATCTGTTTTCAATAAGAAACAGATGAACCTTAGATACTGAAGATTACGCTATTCTGCTCAAGGGAGAAATCTAAATAGCCGTAAAATCAGATTAAGCCAAACGTAATTATCTGGCAAATGAAAAGAAAACTGAAGATCTCTCAAGAACAGCTATAGTTATATGAGTGTTTACATGAGTATCTGAAGTCTAAGTTTATTAACCTTTTCACAGATATGCAGCTGTATAAACTCTTCAAAAATCATTTCCCAGAAGAAAGTATGATGCACGTTTAATGCGGACAAAGTTACTAACTTCCTTCAAAACTTATTCAGATACAATACCGAGCTTCTAACTCTAGCTCCCCCACATCTTTAGTCTTGCCTGTCACAGTGCACCTTTATCTACTTGACCCTCAAAAGACTCTTGTTATTCCAATGCTTTCTCCAATATTACTCATGCCAAGTTTGAAGGGCAGAGAGCAGTGGGTTACATCCAGGAATAGTCAATGAGTCCACTAAATTTACTTTAATTGAAATAAATGACTTATTGTATTTATGTATTTTTGTTAATGTCTACAAACAGATATTCAAAAGGGGAAGACAGCATCTTGTGTAAAGACAATTTCCCAATCTACCCATTTGAATTGACTAAAAGCAATGGAATAAACAAGCCAGAAGTTTTGCAAACATCAAAAGGGCTGTGTTTGGAAAGGATGCAATGGTACAGCAGCTACTAGTTATATATATATATAAATATATTACATATGTATACATATATATACACACATATATATATGTATGTATGTATCTTACACATATATCCTTATACATATAAAGAAAAGGAAGAATATTACAGCATGACATGACGTTGGCAAGTTTGAGATTCTTCCTCCTGAATCCCCTGACTTATTCGCCTGTACTTTAGGGTATCTGAGAACACTTTCAAGAAGGTGAAAAAGAAAGGAAAAAAAAGGCACTTAACAAAGACAAAGGCCTGAATTGAGCATGTTTCAGAGGAGTAATATAAGCATTTTACCAGAGCAAAGAAATGATTTACAGAGAGTTAAACTTTTCCCCTTCAATTTTATAAAATAAAATTGCATAACATGTTTGGAATCGGTCATTTACTCACTACTCCATTTGTTTCATTATTACAAAAGCAAAAAAACAAAACAATCATACATGCACAATAGAAAGTACAAACAAGTGCCCCTTTTGAGAACATATGGTCAGCAGAAACTATAGTGCTGAAGCACAAGGAAAAGTTCTCAAGTTTGGCCTGATTATAGATTTTTCTCACTCTGCTATTTCTAATTTAAAACAAAGAGAAACAAAACAGCAACAAACAAAAAAGAAGCCAACACAAATTCAAAACCTAAATGATAATAAAAAGAATTCTGGGACCAGTGTGCTTTTATGGTACACTCCTAAAATAAAGTATCCTAACTCTATATATGGGTCAAGTTATATGACAAAACCTCCTAGAGATAAAGAACTGCAAATCAGATTATAATAGACCAATACAGGCAAAGTTCATTATACAAGTGTAGCAGCAAATATGAGAGACAACTGGAGTTCTAGGAGACGGTCCCAAGGGACAGAGAGTTCTCACAATCAATGGCAGTTTGAATAACAGTAGAGTTTCCATCTCAGAAACTGTCGTGAACCAAGTAGAGGCGGGAAGGGGTGTGGTAAGGGCAACCGGAGAAGAAAGACTAGAGGGGCCTGCCCTTTCCAACCCTGGGTAGTAAACAATTTAGATCTGCTTTGGGAAGAAAAAAAATAAAATAAAAAAATCCTGGGTTAAAAATCTTTTCCAGTAAGTTGTTTTCAACAGGTGTCAAACCCACAGTATCCAAACAAGTATGTGCCCGGTTCTTCCTCCTACCTTGGTGATGCAAGAAGCCCTACTCAACTTCTGTGATATAAAAAAAAAAAGTAATTTGGGCTAACAACATCCATCAAAGGGGTGGCAGGCATAAGAAAATGTATGAACACGAGCCTCTGATTTCCTCAGAATATCAGGATTCTGCAACTTCAGATTAACTTCACTTCTTTTTCCGAAACGTTTTTCTTCAGGCTGATCTTAAAACCGTGATTTCTTTTACCCTCTGATCTCAGAAGCATATAAGAAAGAATTATCATTGAGTTACAGTGGAGTTATTGCTTGCATTGATTCTGGAGGCTCTGAATGAGCTTGACACTTTGCTCCCAAACAGTCTTCAACCGAGGCTCAGCACTGCTATCTTTGAAGACAACTCTGCTGACCGTTATTGCTTGTGAATACTGAGGATTAACTTGTATGTACAGTAACAGCTTATATATCAGTGAAGGCAATTCAAAATACAAGACAGTTGAAAACAAACAGCTTGATTTTCCTGAATCAAGAGTCCCACTGAATGGGACATAATTAAGTGTGCTGATTATTTTTGCATTGGGATGTTGCTAATGCTCTTCAGAAATACACATTGCTCTATATCCTTTCTGATTACTCACCATTTTAAAAAATAACATAATTTGACTTTTAAGTGCAAAAATACAGTATGAGTCACAAGTCTCTGGGCTAAAAAATAACCAATTTATATGTTTGTATTTAGTAAGAAAAACTGTAAAGACAGGTGCCCATAAAGTATGGACACCATTTTCAATGTTATGATCTAGAAAAGAAATAGTTCTGTATTTACAGGTAGGAGCTCTCTGATCATACTTATCTATTAAGAAATAGAAGGATGCTTGTTTCATCTGTACAACACAAAAGGGTAGCCTTGATTGAAATGGACATAAGTTAGTGAAAATGTGGTATGGGGCTGAGGGCGGGATCTGGCAGCGGTCCTCATGGAATCAAGACTGAAGAGAACAGAATATCATCTCCATATAAATGGACTTCTCAGAGCCTAGGGCCTCCAGATATTTTTACTGGTTAGTTATAAAATAATACTTGGGGGAAGAATTGATAATCCTGTTCTTCTCTAATGGAGACAAAAGAATCATCAGGGATCTTCACGTGGCATGATTCAGAACTGATGGATTTAAGAAACTGAAATGATTCCCTGACTTACTTAGAAATAAATTTATGTATACACACAAACAGATGAATAAATGCACAACTATCAGCAGGAAGAGAGATTAATATGCACTCTGACTCTCATGGTTTGGGAAGTGAAACCAAGGTTAGCTTCCCAAAGGCAAACTCCTTTAAAACAAAACAAAACAAAACAAAACAAAAGGCAAACTCCTATACAGTATTAAAAAAGACTCCCCCCGCCTCAATTAGATAAAAGCAAAGGGTATACTACATTGGAATAACTCAAGAATTGGGTAAGCTTCCCTAATTAAATAAACAATCTTTATTCAAGTCAAACCTCTAGGCAACATCCCAATATCCTTTCAAAGTATCTTCTGGGGTGGACACACATTCTTATTTGTTCTACTGGTAAACTAAATTCTTAGAGGCAAGTAATTATAGCAATGATTCCTCTGAAATAATCCTTTGCCTTACTGTTAACAAGTTCTTGGAACTAAAGTTTTCAGTTACTTATTAACTTTTTGGTATGAAGCAAGCCAATGTGACTTTGAAGTCAAAATACAGGTAATACAGATCTGAACAGATCTGTGGTAACTCATTCAGTCCTATAGGCTATTTGGGACTTTTGCTTAAAAAGGAAAAAGGGCCATGTTAATACAGTTATCTGAATAAATTTAAAGGTATAGGGTGACTTGTATGAAAACATGCAAATCTTGCTACTACCAATTTGATGCTGTTTTTTAGGTTAGTCTGTTATAAATGGATCAAGCTTACACCAATCTCGGGTACAGTTTGAAAACATTCAGAAGTCTAAATAGGGAGAAAAAAAGAGTGAGAGAGAGAGATTGACAGAGACAAGATCAATGATGAGGAAAAAAAAAAAAATCAAATGTATCCAAAAAGAACCATTAATTTCTCCCTTAACATCCTTTGCTGAATATGTATTTGCGTAAGGAAGCTATAATAACTAAGCAGTCTTACTATTATCTGCAGGTTTACTCACATATCAATATTCTCAGTAAATATTAATAAAGCTTTAAGATCCCAAATGCTCCAAATCCATTTCACTACACTGGATACAGGGAGTAAAAATACATTGTGATTGTTATAAAAAATAATCCCTTGTACACATGATCCTAATGTAATTCCTCCCTTTAAAATACTATCTTAAAAATTCCAAAAATATAATATATGCCATTTGAACGACCAATGAAGAGGCATGTGCAGTACACACTTACACCTGTCTATATCAATAATTAAGAATCACCTGAAGTACCACTAGCTAAAAGACCAGAAGTTGTGAACTGAGGGGAAGCTGGGGAAATTTACAGTTCAGAGTGATACGCCTGCAAGGGCTAGGAGCACCAAAGTCACAGCCCTACGTTAAAGATCCCCATTTCTGAAGAGAAAAATGTGAACGAAGCCACAGTTTAACATCAAGAATGGAAATAAGGACTAACCAGCCAACACCAGATGCATAAATCACCTGAAGAAGAGTTAAGTACCTGCTTCTGGATGGAAGACGAAATCGACCCTTTTACAAAAAGGGGACGTCTAAGTTTCGTCTGTTAAGAGCAACAGGCTCAATTTCTTGACTTTTAAAAATCTCGATGATTTAATAATATATATCACTGTGCTAAAATAACTTTCCTGAAGCCTCTTTAGTCCACTGATTTACACGGGGAGTTGCTACACACTGGAGAAGATTCAAGTTTGCTCAGGATTTGTGAGGGTACAATATTGACTCAGCTACTGTCTATATCAGACACAGGATCATTAAAATTTGTGTGGCAAATCTGCTGCATAGTCCACCCAAATAGACATGACTGTTACTCCTGACAAACTGGCCTAATTCCAGATATATTGCCTTTTATTATGCAATTATGTCTACAAGTGTTCAGATCCAACCCCCAGGATGGATGGAGTATACCCAAATCCTCAGATTCCTTCTTCCTCCCCCAGGGAAAAATCAAATTTTACTTCTGTGGGTTTGACAACTGAGTCTCTTTCAAGTCAGTTAATATGGTAACTTTGTCTTTCTTTAGAGGAGACCAAAGGTCACTAACTTTGCGCTAAAGCATTTCTTCCTCCTGCACCTGGCTTTACTCAAGTAATGTTCTCTTTTCTTTTTTCCTCCTCACCACAGTGCTTGGGACGAGAGAATGTAAACATCGACAGAACAGCAGCCCTATGACCACATGAGGACTTTCCCATCAGGTAGATCCCATCAGCCAGCTGAATGTCTCATCTCCACTGCTCGCTGGGAAGTCACTGAGATTTCCGTGGTAATTTAGTGTCCCCTTTACTTTGGCCTCCATCTGAGAAAAGAGGTGTTTAATTGGCATGGGTTGACATGTTATAAAACAATAGATAAAAACAAAACAAAGAGAACAATTAACTTTTAATCTGCATGTGAAGGACACTGCTAAAAAAGATAACCTTTAATACCTTACATGGTACAGCATTATAGAGGTTGAGAAACATAAAGAAGATAAATTAACTCAATAAAAATGATCCTCTTATCTCAAGTGACTGTGGTTCAACTGGTTTTCAGTTGAAATACTATTCCAACAAGTATTTTTTATCAATCTCAGAGCCAACTGCGTCAAATGCTGTGAGGATTATAAAGGAATATAAAAGACATAATCCCCATGTTTAAGGAACCTACCACATCTTTTAATTCCTTTAGAAGACAAGGTCATTCCATTTTCTTGTGAGTGAAATTAAATTTCTTGCCATGACACAGCATTTGATAATGAATTCTCAATTATTTACGTAAATGAATGTGACACACTGCAAAAATCCAGCTGAGTCTTTGTTTTGGTCCTAACCAGGCCACAGTTGTAAGTGATAAGGAAAGGCTGCTCCTGGGAACAATGGTTTCCAGGTTTACATACGGCTTTTTAACTTTTGTTGGGAAGATGTTGGTTTCTCTATCTAAACTTGGCAAGGGTAGGACGTAACGAGCTTGAGAGCTATCAAAATGTAAAAAAAAAAAAAAAAGTTTAATAGGTTACTGCCTTAGCAAGGACAATGAAGCCTCCCTCTTCTAGGCCTGAGAGAAAAAGTCAGGGGAAGGCATGAATGGTAGAAATACACAGGTGAAAAGGAACAAATTACTGTACTGTAAGATTTGCCCTAAGGCTGGAGGAGACCATGAAAGTCACATTGCTAGGTTCATTCACGTGATATCTAAACTGCTCCCATAAAACATAAAACAAAAATCTGCCTCTACTGAAAAAAAGCTAGATCAATGAGACAGGATAAGTGTTTCGAAAGGTATAAACGGAACACTATTTAAGATAATTTTGGTGACATCTAAGGAATTGGCTTTTCCATTTATAATGTACTTGTGTTTGTAGAGACCATGATTTGACCTGAGGTATAATTAAATTCATAAAATGGCAAGGTAGGACTACGCACAAAGGGGTGTTGGTAAATTAGCAAAATAAAATACTCATATTAACTGAACTGTGAGATTCTTTAGACCAAAGTTTGGCCCAAGGGCCAGATGTGGCCCACCACTGCTTTCTAGTTTTATTGGAACCCAGCCAGGCTTACCTCAATGTTTTTGTCTATGACTGTTTTTGCACTACAATGGTAGAGTCAAGTAGTTGTGATAGAAACTACATGACCTGCAAAGCTGAAAATATTTACTATTTAGGCCTTTTTACAAGAAGTTTATATGCTATATAAAAAGACTATATAAAAGTTATAGTCATTCTTTTTTTTTTTTTTTTTAGTTATAGTCATTCTTTTGAGAGCTGAATCTGGGGCAGCTTACCACTTAGGTCTTTTACAGGATTAATTATAACCCGCTGCTTTGAGATTGCCACATAGGCTCCCACTTCTGCACGTGGTCATCTGTAAACTTGTTCAAAGATCATTTTAAATGCAGTGGCCAAAAAGAATAGTGAGGTCCCAGTCACCTCCAAAGTTAAGAAGAGGGCAGCTGAACAGTTATTTCTGTTCAAAAGATCCTGAAAATGGTCTTCAAGAATAGTATCAACAGTCCACTGAAGTCAACTGCTGGTGAAAGCAAGAACCTTGAGGCCAATATATGATGCCCAGTGTCTAACTGGCCTACAAGTAGCTAATGCATACAGTTTAGATCATATAGACTGAATCACTGCTAAAAGGCAGAAAAGTTTAATGGTTAAGAATACAGCCTATCAAGTCAGACTTCCCAGATTTGAATTTCAGCTCACTTCCTAGGATTATCATCTTGGGCAAGCTGCTTACCTCTAATTTAGTTTCCTGATCTATAAAACTGGGGATCGTCATTAGCTCACTCATAGGCCTGTCAGAAGGATTAAATTAGCTAATACATGTAAGTACTCACAGGACACCCGGCACTTAGTAAACCTTCAATACAAATGAATTATTACAATCACTGGACATGATTTTTGTACACTGTTTTAGGAATCCTCTTCTCTGTCCTCATTTCAATATAACAAACACATGTCTTCAAAAGGTTTTTTTTTTTTTCCACATGTAACAAAAGGTTTTTCCTTTTTCTTATAGGGAGTTTGTTGCTAATGAGGATTTAGTCATATGAAAATCTGTTTTTTCCAACCCATTCGGTTTTTAGAAAAGGTTTGTAATCCAATCTATAAATCTATATAAATATTAAAAGATGAAAAAATAGGTGGCTTTCTTACCATTGAATGTTTGCTGTAAGTGTGTAGGCAGAGGTGAGTGGGAAAGTGTTGCTGCATGCTGAGCTCCTGGCTGTAAACCCTTTAGTAAATCTGAGAGAAAAACAGACCTGTCAGTAATCTTCTTCAACCTAAGATTTGAGCCTGCCTCGATCAAAAATGAAAACAGTTTAATTTGTCTAATGTAAGTATAGCCCCTGACTTCAGAGTCCTTCTTAAACTAGAGCACATACATTGAAAAATTTATATGTATAAAAATAGATGTATGCAAATAACCCAGCAAATATGACTTCCTTTTATTATTACTTTCATTAAGATAGAAATGTGGTATAGATGGTTCCTTTGAGAATTTTAAATAAAATCTGATTCCAGTAATTTGATTTATATATAAATGAAATAAACTGCATTTCTTTAAAAAAAAATTCTATAATCTTCACTAACTCCAAATGGACTTCTCTCAATTAGTATAAATTCAAGAGGTTTCCTGTTCTGTCAAACTAGGTAGCCAAATAACTGAAAGAGCCCCACTTACTCTGAGTTAGGCTATGGTGGAAAGCGGCTGAGGTAGATCCCGAGGTGGTTGTCACTCCAGCTGTGTCCGTTCCAAAGCCAAGTAGCTCCAAGGGAAACTGGAAGGGCATGGTCACTGGAACAAGGCCACCCAGCATCCCAAAAGGAGTCACATTTTGATTTGTTACAGACAAAGGTGATGTCATGAGAGTCAGAGGTGAGGCATTAGCCAATAATGATGCTCCTGCTGTGGACTGCAGAAACCAGGGGTCAAAATACGTAAGAAATCAAATCTTTAACCTGAATTATTTTATTTAATATCCTCATGGGCGCAAGACTGTGTCCTATATCTAAAAGAAACGTTATGAGACAGAAAATGAAGTCTGAGGTGAAAAGTGTATTTCTAACAGCTACCCATAATGGTTTTGGAATTCTCTACTCAGGTCTTCACTGCCACTTTAAACTCCTTATTTTAATGCCTGTATTACCACTCATTCATTCACTCCTCGGACTTGCACTTTTCCATTTTTGCTCCTAGCCCCTCCACCTGAGCCACGGGTTATTAATTCCATAACCAATCTCAATTTGGTCTTTGAAAATGCTTGGTAATTTCATTGTCTGTTTTACCATCTTTCCTGGTACAAGCCATGTGGTTACTGTTCCGGGTGAGGATTCTCTCAGAGCCTGTAACACAATACCCCCTGCTTTCATCATAACGCCTTAAAGAAATGAGGGCATCCAGATGTTTTCCTCTTCCTTTATTAGCTTTACCTGCCTCTTCTCCAAACTAACCATCTGACCTATGCCATGAATCCTCCTATGCCCAACTGTCTGGTACAAATATCTAGTATTATACCTTTTTCCAATATTCCTCTGCCTTGTCATATACAGAGACCTCATCCTTTTTTTTTTTTTTTTACAACGATAGTTATTCCTGGCTGTTCCTCAACCCCTAGTAACCACCTGATTTATTTGTATTCCTTCTATGAATCATTTTTTAAAAGATTTTATTTATTTATTTGACAGAGAGATCACAAGTAGGCAGAGAGGCAGGCAGAGAGGTGTGGGGAAGCAGGCTCTCCGCTGAGTGGAGAGCCCGATGTGGGGCTCCATCCCAGGACCCTGGGATCATGACCTGAGCCGAAGGCAGAGGCTTAACCCACTGAGCCACCCCGGTGCCCCTCCTTTTGTTAATCAAATTTACTAAATGATACCCTCCATTTCCCACATTACCTAGTTTCTCCTTAACCCCTGAAAGCTGGTTTCCATGTTCATTACTTTTCTGCAACTTAAACACTCCTTACAGTAGAAGGTGTTTTAACACTCCTCTATCTGGGCTTTGATGCCATGTGTATGAAAAGCACATTTATTTATTTATTTATTTATTTATTTATTTTTTTAAAAGATTTTATTTACTTTATTTTGACACAGAGAGAGAGACTACAAGTAGGCAGAGAGGCAGGCAGAGAGACAGGGAGAGGAGGAAGCAGGCTCCCCGCTGAGCAGAGAGCCCGATGCGGGCCTCGATCCCAGGACGCCGAGATCATGACCTGAGCCGAAAGCAGAGGCCTCAACCCACTGAGCCACCCAGGCGCCCTGAAAAGCACATTTAAATCAGAAATATGCTAACATTAATTAGCTTTCCCTAAGAAATTACTTAAATATACTTCATTAAGCTAATTTAATTCTTTGAACAATTTTCTATTCAGCAATAATCTTTTCCCATTTTGACTTTCTTTTCTACATGTACTTATCAACAAACATTACAATATTGTCTCAGTTATCAGATATTATCTATGATAGTTTGTGCAGCTGTGACTTTTCTTTTGTAGTCTTATTTTACCAATTCTAAGTTTCCCTGGCCGAAATTTTTACAGTTCTAAATTTAGTCCAGAATACGGAATTCTTGGAGTTTTAGTCAGTAATCAATGTTAACTATCATCAGGTTTATTTTGTGTGCTCACTCCTCTTCCAGTAAACATTATTAGTAAAGGGCTGATCATTTTATTTCTTAGTTAATATATGAGGAAACTTTAAGTGATCTTCCCTTACATATATGCCACAGTATATACATTTCTTATACCTAACAGTCCATGCCACTGCTAAACAAAAAATGAAGAACACCTTCCAGAAGGCTTTAAATCTGGTTTTACCACTCTTTCTCCAATAGCCTTCCCTTCCCTATCTCCTTTGTTAGCTCTCAAATTTATATCCTCATCTCAGTTCCAGTTCTGTAAATCTAAAAGCTCAGGGAGGAATGGCACTTGGATATGGAACACTCATCAACTGAACTCAGCAGCTCCTGTAATCATGTGACCCCACCTTGTATCTCAATTGCTATCATTAATAGTCTCATTCTTCCCGACACCTGGGCTCGAAACCGTAGTTTTTAGGCATCATAAAAAAATGGACAAAATGAACTCACTGTCAACATACCCATTCTTTTTCTTTTCTTTTTTTTTTTTAACCACCACTTCCTCCAACACTTAAGTACATATTTTCTTCACTTTATGCTTGGACTTGGCTACTTTTCTTATTTTCTAGTCTTTCCCTTACTGGGCCAACCATGATATACAAAATGGATACACTGGAAAGAATTACTATATCAGAAATATGGGGTGCCTGGGTGGCTCAGTGGGTTAAAGCCTCTGCTTTCGGCTCAGGTCATGATCCCAGCGTCCTGGGATCGAGGCCCACATCGGGCTCTCTGCTCATCAGGGAGCCTGCTTCCTCCTCTCCCTGTCTCTCTGCCTGCCTCTCTGCCTACTTGTAATTTCTCTCTCTGTGTCAAATAAATAAATAAAATCTTTAAAAAAAAAAAAAAAAAGAAAGAAATATGGACACTTTGAAGCAGTTTAGATAGAAGGGATCCTGCATCAATTTAAGAATTAAAAAGTTTTGGGCGCCTGGGTGGCTCAGTGGGTTAAAGCCTCTGCTTTCGGCTCAGGTCATGATCTCAGGGTCCTGGGATCGAGGCGCATATCGGGCTCCCTGCTTGGCGGGGAGCCTGCTTCCCCCTCTCTCTCTGCCTGTCTCTCTGCCTCCTTGTGAACTCTCTCCCTCTGTGAAATAAATAAATAAAATCTTTAAAAAAAAAAAGAATTAAAAGGTTTTTTAAAATCATAATTCTCTTATCTCAGGATAATATGAGGCACACACTCTACGACCATGTGCCCCAAGTGGAGTCCCCAGAGAGGAACATTAAGCACTACTAATAAGGAGAACTCAAGCTTTTCTGGAGAAGGCTAATGGAAGTATTAAAATAGCTGGAAAATGTAAATTAGGGCAACTTTCTAAATTAACTGAGCGATAAAAAATGATACCATGCCATAATTGCATAACATTTTGTACTTTCAAAAAACTTCCAGGGCGCCTGGGTGGCTCAGTGGGTTAAAGCCTCTGCTTTTGGCTCAGGTCATGATCTCAGCGTCCTGGGATCGAAGCCCGCATCTGGCTCCCTGCTCAGCGGGGAACCTGCTTCCTCCTCTCTCTCTGCCTGCCTCTCTGCCTACTTGTAATCTCTCTCTCACTCTGTGTCAAATAAATAAATAAAATCTTTAAAAAAAAAAAAACCCTTCCATATCCACTTTTGTTTATAAAACTACAATGAAACATCAGACTACCTAAATATTACATGGTACTCATAAATTTCTCTCTCCCTGTAAGATGCAGACCTTTCAAAAGTCGGGTATCCTACTGTTGATATCATTTGGAAGCATACAGAAGAAGCTGTCAACCTAAAACAGGCAAACAGTTCAGGATAATGCTCTATAATCAAAAATACTTCCATGACCTACATATTTCATTTCCAGGGTTTCAAAAATATGAAGGAAGACCATGTTCTTCCTGTGGTGGGCATTCTATGTATCTCTGCATATATGTATATATATAGAGAGAGGATTTTTTAAAAAATCAGCCCCCCCATTCTCTACAAAAATCAGAGAGATATTTTGACATATAAATCAATGAAGACCCTCCAATGGCTTCCCTCTGCACACAGATTAAAACCCCAAGTTTTCATCGTGTCTTGCAAGGTCTTCCATCACGTGGTTCTGGTTGATCTCAGACCTCATCACCTATCCATCTCTCCCTAGTCCAGCCATGCATACCTACATGTCAGGCTCTTTCTTATCTCAGTGTTTTCACACCTACAGTCTCTCTAGCCTGGACTGTTTGTTCCCTCCTATCTCCAAATGACTAGTCTGCTTATTCAATTCTCAGATCAAATGTTATCTCCTGAAAGAGGAGATAACATCCCCAACTCCCTTATCTATGTTAGCAGCAATCACACTTTATCATATTACTGTTTCAATTTTTCATAACACTTAACATATTTTTTTAAAATGTGTTTTATCTTTCTACCTAGAATATATACTCCCTGACAGGAGAGACCCTGAGTATGGTGTTTACCCTAGCTCCCCAGCACCTAGAAGAGTGCCTGGCACATATTAAATACCTCAGAAACATTCGCTTAAGGAGTGAATTATTTTGGGAATTATAAAGTGGCAAAGACAGGATTCACAGAACATCAGTTAAGTTGAAGGGCAAGAAAGAAGAGGAAAGCCTTGAGCAGGAAGTTATTAAATAGAAAGTAGGGAGAGGTAATAATCTGAACCCAGAAAGATTTTAACTTCTATTAAACTCAGGACCTGTCCTTTCCACTCTGCAAATGAACAGATAGCTGAAGATGTCTTTCAGACAGGAGCTGAATGTTTTACAGACATAGATAGGGAATCTCCTTTTAGTGTTAGAATTCTAGAGACAGGATCTAGAGGCCAAGAGGTTTCAATGAGAGGCTTCATTAAAAAAACAAAAACAACAAAAAAACCAAACCACAGGTTCTCCCAAACTTACAAAAAACCTTATTCAATTACTGATCTTTTCTTCAGTCAAACCAGTAAGACAGAACAAAAAGGATCAGATCTGAAGGCAGGATCAATAAGGCCTTCAAATCATAAAGTCATTTCCAGAAAGGATGAAAACCAGAAGGAAGTAGTTAACTTTTTGGAAATACAATTTTACCATATAGGTTCCCTACTGACAAACGAATTGGTATGCTAAGTATCTAGGTTCTCCTGGGATAGATGATCAAATACAAGAAGGACCGAGTGGAAGGGTGAGAGGGTGGGGACAGAACTGAGAGACTCTGGAGATGACAAAGGATAGAGAAAGATTTAACCTTAAATTCCAAGTGAAGGTGGGGGCGGGGGCATTGTTCTTTAGGAAAAAAGCCAAAAACTTAGAATAAGAAAGCAAATGAAGCCATAGTTTATGATTTAGCTCCACAGAGACAATATTTTACACAGTCATGAACTTAACCACAGGTTGTAATTTTACTCTCTCAGGAGAACGGCAAAGGTATAAACACAGCTAAAAGCTTTATCATGACAAGTTAAGAGATAATAGTAATATGAGTAAACTGTCTTCCATTCATTCTTAATTATTTAAAAACACAGAAAAAGCCATGAGAATTAAAAGTAACTGATACCAGGAAGGAGGACCCATGTGGCAGGGTTGTTATAATTCTGCATATCTGTTATAATTCTCTCCTTCACTCAAAATGAAGATTAACATCAAACACTTCATTTTAATAAAGCTAATACAAACAAGAATGTGAACTAACTCCCAGACCTTAGTTATAACTTAAATTTTACCATACAATCCCTAATCAGTATTTTTTTTCATTTCATTTCTGATAAAAGTAAAATTACATAGATAAAACATCAGTGAGTCCTAGATTTCAACTAGTAAAGTATCAGTTAATTGAATTTTGTTTTATATTAGAATTCTGGAATAAATGAATTCATTACTAAGCCTATAGTAATGGCAGAGTGATGATCTGGGTTTCATATGCTTATGAATACCAATGCTTAGCTTGTACTCAATAGCAGAAAATATCTATAAACACCAAAGTAAAAATTCTTTCATTAGATGTTCCTATTCCACATCAACAAGTAGTAAAAAGAGCACTTTCTGAGACAATGAAATTCCACAAATCAACAAAAGTCATGTTTTCAAAAAACACTCTGGAACCTAAGAACACATCATAAAATGTTACGTATTTTTTTTTTAAAAGCTTGTTATGAAACAGTATATTTTGTGAAACCTATTTTCTTGACAAGAATCCAAAAAAGTACCAGGAATGGGGGATTTTTCTTTTTTGTGTATTTGCCTACAGTGAATATGTATTACTTTTGGGATGAGGAGCAGGGAAGAATCTTAAAGAAAGCAAACTGGTCACGTGAAGAACAAATCTGACAAGTCTCAGAATACAAGGAGTGGCAGAAAGATGAAAACAATGATAGAGAAGATGACATGGAAAGGAGAGATTAAATATGAGGGATAACAGTTGTCAACAAACATAGGCCAAATGCATCGGAAATGGTAATGAAACACATCTTTGAACAAAATATTCTTGAGCTGAAAAAGCCACCAGGTATAAACTTATAGATAAAACCTAGCCATAATCTGAGAATACTTGAATTTCAAGGAAAAAAGAGAAAACCTTACTAGCATTTAGGCAGAGAAAACACAAGGAAACAAAATCTTGGAATGGCCTCAGACTTCCTATAATCCTCAATACTGAGCAAAGGTTAGTGGAACAGTATTTATATAACATTGGGAGGGAGACAGTTAGTGACCCAAGAAGTCTATATACTTAAGTATGACAGCACAGAAATTACCAGGTATGCTAAAGCTAAGGTAAAATAGGTACGTGTTAGCCTTCTTGTAAAGACTCCCTGAGTAAGGCACTCCTGCTAACTCTGAGACAAATTTAAATTAAAATGGGGAAACAGTGGTATAAAAGGATTATTTACAGTAATCTGACACAGAGAATTATATATGAGTAACTGCAAAATTCATGCCGAATAATTTTATTTGAAGACAAATGGCTAAGGGAAAAAAAAACCAAACCATGAATGTATAAACTTGATTAAATAAAAAAAAATCAAAAAGTTGGCAGGAGAAAGGGGACTAGAGAGAGGGAGAAAGGAGACAAGTGAGAGTATGTTAAACTCGTAAGTTACTGCTTTGTTCTAGACTTTGACAACATATCATTTTAAATATGCATTATGTGTTTTTCAAAAACTGTGGAAGTACGTATGTGCTACTTTACTGGGGGAAAAAAAAATCTACATCCCAACAAAAACCTCATCCACCAAGTACCCCCATTACTGTGATGTCAATATCAGGAACATTTCTTAACCATAACCTGTAATAAGCTATTATGAACAACCTACATGCAGAGTTATTAAACAGACTCACAGGAAAGATCACACAATCTTACACTTTAGTCCATGAACATATGTAACATACATACCTGCACACTGGCTGTTACCACTGAAGACCCTGAGGCAGAGGATGGTCTATGTGGAGTAGACAACGGTTTAGTAGCACCCTGTGTTCCACTTCCTGTTCCCCCAGAGAGACTAGTCCTATTCGCTCCGCTTGAGTTTAGGTTGCTACCTCTGCTGGCAGGTACATTCACTGCAATTCCACTCAAGCTGTTCTTCCCAACAGTTCCAGTGGATGAGGAATTTGTGAGCTTTGAAGGGGCCTGAAGATTTTTTGTGGATGGAAGGCCTGAAGTGCGATTAGAGGGCAGCAAATTCAAGGTGGGCGACTGTCTGCTGAGGTTTATCCCACTGGGCTGTTTATGGACTGGGTTGTTACCGCTGGAGTGGCTACTCTGGGCTACGAGTGCATTTGGACTGGAAGAGCTTGGGGGCACAGGAGGCTTGGGACTGGGGTTGGATTTAGAAATAAGTTTAGTTGATACTGAAGGCTTAGCTGACATAGAGGGCTTGGGGGAGGCAGAAGGCTTAGGTGAGTGCAAGGGTTTAGGAGATGTGGCAGGTTTTGGAGATGCGGCAAGTTTGGGGGATGCAGCCATCGAGAAGGGAGATTTGAAACCCTGCGTGGACATCTGTGACACCATAGCCTTGGCTAAGTAGTTACTGGAGGTAGTGGTGCTGGGTACTGTCCTAGAAACCAGGGGGTGGGACCCTTGAGAACCATTTCCAGGTGAGGGAGTAGATAAGGGAAGGCGGTACATAAGTGGCTTATCCGTAGTCTTAATAAGCGGGGATGAACAGGCAAGTTGGGGATTATTACTTAATTTCACCACTGGGTTGGTCTGTGATTTACTAATGGTTGCTTGTAATGGAGACACATAGTTTTGTTGGACAGCTGAATGCTGGTGCACCTTTGTTACTTGTGTTAACGAAGAAGCATCCTGGGCCTCTGGTGTTCCCAGAGCATGAGAGGAGGCAGCAACTTGGGCTTGGGAAGAAGAGGACACATGGGTCTGTGAAGAGGAAGAAGCATGAATCTGACTCGACCTCTGTAGTCCTTGTTGAAGCAGCCTGGCTGGCAAAGGTTCCAAGGAAACTTTAGGGTTCTGAATTGAAGAACCAGCAATAAGGCCTGAAGAGATGCCAGTATGAGCTAAATCCTGGGGTTTCTTTGGTACTGGCCCTGTGTGACCGGCAATAAGACTGGATGAATGTGCAGTCTGAGGAGAATCTAGTTTTTTAGGAGCAGCCAGCGGCAACTTACTCATGATACTTGCTAATTTTTCTTCTCTCAGTCCTGGACGAGGTTTTGCAGTTGGCATGCTTATCCTTGAGCCGGCTGGAGGGCCTTTGTTCCCATTGTTGATAACAGCTAAAGCTTCAGAAACAAGATCCAGTGCAGGTGGATGGAAAGAAAGGTCTTCATCTAGTGAGTCATCAAGGCAGATCGTCTCCTGGGCTGGTGTAGAGCTAGAGCTGGCAGAGGCCACGGCAGATGTGCTGGAGCTCGCTGAGGGACCACCAACGGAAGCCGCCAAGGATGCAGGAGTTTTCTGGTCCTTTTTTGGACTACAATCCTAACATAAACAGCATTATATTGGAACAAATTAAATGATTAATAAATAACTACTAAGTATTAGTCTTTAAAGGACTAAGAACTTCTCACAATGATTAAAATTCTACTGGAAATCTTTACTGAAAAAAAACGAAACAGTTTTGAGGACAGAGCTCTTGACTGAACTGTCCTCAGAAGCCAAAGCATCTGATACATTGCACACAGCCACCATATCTCAGTAAGCTCTTCTAAGAAGACTTGAAACCAAGCCAAAGGAACATTTGTATACTAGTTGCATTACTGGTGAAACCCTCCCTCACCCCACCCCACCTGCATCAGATCTTCAGATACTATTTCAAATCCATCCGTTCAGGGACTATTCTCTTTTTATTCTCCTGTACCTAGGAGAAATTCTGCCTTTATCCCGACTCTATCCACCTACTGTAGTATGCTGTGCTAGGATACTGACCCTCGCTTTCTGCTCCTTGTATTTCTGCCTCGGTATGCCCTGTCCAATAGCCACCCATAGCCAACACATAGAGAAAGTTGTACATTCAAACTGGGACTCAATCGAAGCATACTTAAACTATGTCTTCTATTCATTATGGTCATTTTAATTTATTCAACATATATTTACTAAGTATCTACTATGAGCAAGGCACTGTACACTAAGAAAACAAGGTTATGGGAATTAAAATTCTGAATACCTAAGAGAATTATTTCTTTTTTAAAATTAAGTTTCTTAAAATTCAAGGAAAAGAGAATTAGAACACAGTTTAAAATATTCAAAGAGCAAAAGACTTAAAAAGTAACTGTTTCAGGGTGGCTGGGACTAATGTATCAGTTGGTTGGGCTTCCGACCCTTGATTTCAGCTCAGGTCCTGATCTCAGAATCCTGAGATCAGGCCTTCGTGGGGCTCCGAGCTCAGAGCACAGCTCTCCCCCCTCTGCCCTTCTTTCCCTCGTGCTCTGTCTCTCTCTCAAATAAATAAATAAAATCTAAAAAAAAAAAAAGCTGTTTCCCTTAAGAGGGAAATATTAAAGTATTTGACACATGTCATTTTTTAAAAGGTTTTATTTATTTGACAGAGAGAGAGATTACAAGTAGGCAGAGAGGCAGACAGAGGGAGAGGAGGAGGCAGGCTGCCTGCTGAGCAGAGAGCCTGATGAGGTAATCTGATCCCAGGACCCTGAGATCATGACCTGAGCCGAAGGCAGAGGCTTAACCCATTGAGGCACCCAGGTGCCCAGACTCATGTCATTTTTAAGATTAAGAAGAAATACAACTATTACATAAAAAGCACTTCAAAGTTTGATTAGTTTCGTAAAAAGAAACCCACATAAACCTAAACCCAAAGTCTTGATTTACACATTAATTTATACAACCACAGCACTTACCTTAACCATAGTGGGGAAAGAATGGAGAGGAAGTGTCTTTACTATCACTTTCTAAGATATTACAGTAAAGAAGCTGTTAAGAAGGCTGTTAAACTCTAACTTCCTCAGCAATTTTTCTAAGCTGCTATTCTAAAAGCCGACTGAAAACTCCACTGCCTCTCAGAATTCTGTAGTATAACTGCATTAAGGTCAAAATTGTCTGTTAAGATGAATGGGTAATACATATAAGACACGTTTGCTTTGGGCACCTGGGTGGCTCAGTGGGTTAAAGCCCCTGCTTTCGGCTCAGGTCATGATCTCAGGGTCCTGGGATCGAGGCCCGCATTGGGCTCTCTGCTCTGCAGGGAGCCTGCTTCCTCCTCTCTCTCTGCCTGCCTCTCTGCCTACTTGTAATCTCTCTCTCTGTATCAAATAAATAAAATCTTAAAAAAAAAAAAAAGACACGTTTGCTTTGACATGCCATTCATCCAATTATGACTAGTGAGAATACCATTTTTATTTAAAAACTACAGAAACTGAGGGGGGAGGAATGTATTGGAATAATAATGGTAGCATTACCAATATAAAACTACTTTTTGAAGTATCTTATTTTTTTAAAGAATAAACTGGTTTCATTTTTATTTTCTTTCTATCTATCTAAATCTATCTATCTATCTATCTGTCTATCTATCTATCTATCTAAAGTTCCAGCCCCAATGTGGGGCTTGAACTCACAACCCTGAGATCAACAATCATATACTCTTCTGACTGAGACTGCCAGCTGCCCCTAAATTTTTTCTTCTAGAATAATGTTAAATCCACCCACCAGAGTACTATATAAATTTATACTAGCAGAGATAATTGTCCAGAGTATATATCTGAGTCTAAAAAGCAGGTTATCCCATTTAGAAAATGTTAATTCAATCTCAATAAATGAATGACTAATTTGGATGGCTCGAAAGAGGGGTGGCAAGGACAGAGATCCAGAAGAAGGGATGGTGGATGTGTATCAGAAAGGAAGAGCTTTTTTTCCTGGATACTTTTACTTTTCTGTATTTGCATTTTCTACTGTACTTCCTTACATTACCTTTGTAACTAAAATAGGTATTTGAGGGGTGGTAGGGCAAATACAAATCAGCAATATAGTTTTTCCATTTGGGGAAAAGGAACAGTAATTTAATCACAAAGACACAAACAAATTAGGTAATTCCCCTATACCACCCTTGTCATTATTAGAATTCTGATAATCATATGTTTGAATAGATGTATCAAAATTTAACCAATACTTTATGGAGAGTATTAGGAGTTTAAAAATAAAGTGTCAAAGCAAAGCATGAACTCAACAGATGTGATGAAATACTGGCTCAATATTATTTGGATTAGAAGACAAATGAGGTAGGTAAGAAAAAGAAGACTATTTACTCTGTATTCAAAGAACCTTTAATACTAAAAGTTAAGAAGGCCACAGAGTAACAAATATTGACCTACTGGCCATAACCTCATAAGCCAAGAAACTCATCTATTCAAAGAGATGAAAGTTATGGGGAATGTCTAAAACCTAAAGGGTGTGGGCTTTCTTTACAAATTTTACTTTCAAATGATTACAATTTTCACTACTATAGATTATACATGATTCTTTTTCAACTCTGCTTTGTCTATTGGTATTTTTTATCCCTTCTTCTCCTTCTTTAAACATTAAACAAGTTAAATTCCTTTATGTTCCAAACCCAATAAATCCATCACTTGCCCTTCTCAGGGATCTAATTCTGTCGGATGTTTCTGCTGACTCACTCATAGTAACTTACTTCCTTATGTATTCTGTGTTTTCATATTTTAAGCTCATATTTGACACGGTATATATGTGGTAACCCTTTGGGGCCTGGAATGAAACTGCATTATTCCAGAGAGAATTTGATTTACCATTTGCCCTGGGTTAATAACTAGTCTAATTCCTTTAAGTTCTTTTCAAAGCTTGAGGATTTCCCAGATCTTGAAGGCAGTGTAAATTAAACTCCTAAACCAGGGAAAATTCTCAGGAAGGACCTCCTTCCCCTAATCTAGAACTCAGGCCAAGACACCCAAGTTTCTTAATCTTTCTGCTGGTGAGTGAATTTTTTTCTTTTTCTAGTCCCTTCTTTTAGTAAAGATGCTATCCTTTGAAAGTCCCAGGTTTATGCAGAGTTTCAGTCTAATTCCTAACCTATATAAGGCAAAGAAACCCCTATCTGCTGTGGTCTGAGAAGAAATTTAAAAATAAACCATAAAGTGATGGATGAAAATCAGCAAATGCACCTAAAGGCAACCAAAGTTTCAGTGACAGATTAACACTTGGCAGCTTCTTCTTTGTTTTGGGCCTTAGGGATTTCTCTATCTGCAATCTCAACTGTACTTTTAAAGGATATTTGTTAAATTTTATAGAATGCTTCTAACTTATATTAGGTTAAATCTTAAAATTTAATTTTCTGAAATACAATGTTTCTAGGATTTTTACAAAGTTTAAGAACACTCTTCTAAAAAGTATGGTATCTATCCACCTATACCAATTACATACATTCTTTGCACTTTAAGAATGTATTTCAACACTCCCCAATCATGACTAATTAAAGATTTGGTTCAATACTTACCTTTACTTTGGGTTTAGGTGCAGGAATCACCTTTTTCTTTGCCCTAAGACAAAAGATAAAAAAAGAGGCCATTTCAGTAGCAGTTAGGTCACCATTAGGAAATTATAACATCATCTTGTCATTACATGGGTAAGTAACTTCTTTTTATTTTTTTTTTTTAAGATTTTATTTATTTATTTGACAGGGAGAGATCACAAGTAGGCAGAGAGGCAGGCAAAGAGAGAGGAGGAAGCAGGCTCCCTGCTGAGCAGGGAGCCTGATGCGGGACTCGATCTCAGGACCCTGAGATCACGACCTGAGCAGAAGGCAGAGGCTTCAACCCACTGAGCCACCCAGGCACCCGGGTAAGTAACTTCTTATGCTATTTGGAAAACTCTATGAAGGAAGGAACTATATGTAAGTGCTCAGTTTATATGTGAGTACATAGTACCATTTCCTCCAATTTCAGTCAACTGGAAGAAAGGCCAAACCTTAGCAAAATATCAATTGTAGATAAAGGTTTTTAAAAAATTAAATGTAAATGCTCAAAATTAAAAAAAAAACCCAAAAAACAAAAAAACCCAAAACCCTCAAGATAAGGTAACAGAGCTGCATAAGGAAACTCACTTCAAAGAATTTGTATTTATAGGAAAATAGAGCCTCAAGAAACTTTCAGCTCAAATTAAACCATAAATTGAGAAGAACCACTGCCAAGAAGTTGTAAATGAGATATCATTTTAAAAACAAAACAAATCTTTGTTTTTACAGAAAATTATTTTAATATACAAATTGAAATAAAAAATGTCAAAATGACAGAAAAAAAGGCAAGAAAAATACTATGGAACCTTGAAATCTTTGGCAACCAGTATGAAAAAAGTTTGAAGACAAAAAAATCTTATGGGTTCCATAATAAGAGAAAGTACTCAATGTCTGTTGAATAATTAAAGGGTTAACAAGCTAAAATACCTCATACTGAGTACTTCTACTTCACTAAGTTGAAATGTCATCCATTAAATTAACAAATATCTTGATTAAAATGGTCAATCTAAAACTTCATTTAGGCAACAGTAATTTTCAAGATTTTTTTTGACAAAGACCATTGGAGCAAAAGATGTCCAGGCCCACATATCCCACAGATTTACACTTTCTTTTTTTTTTTTTTTTTTAAAGATTTTATTTATTTATTTGACAGAGAGAGAGAGATCACAAGTAGGCAGAGGCAGGCAGAGAGAGGAGGAAGCAGGTTCCCTGCTGAGCAGAGAGCCCGATGTGGGCCTCGATCCCAGGACCCTGAGATCATGACCTGAGCCAAAGGCAGAGGCTTTAACCCACTGAGCCACCCAGGCGCCCAGATTTACACTTTCTGATACAAAACACAAGTTAGTCATAGTAATAAAGCTACAAAAACAAAAACAAAGAAACTGGGGAAGAGGATCTATGTAAACATCTGCTTTAGGTTTTGGTTTTTTTTTAAGATTTTCTTTATTTGACAAAGAGAGAGAGAGAGAGCAAGAGCATGAGAAGGGAGAAGGTCAGAGGGAGAAGCAGACTCCCCACAGAGCTGGGACCCCCCCCCGGTGCGGGACTCAATCCTGGGACTCTGGAATCATGACCCAAGCCAAAGGCAGTTGAGCCACCCAGGCGCCCCTGCTTTAGGTTTAAAGGAATTAATTATTTATACCCTCATTGTAACACATATGTGATTTTATAACAATGGGGAAATTAAAGGTCAGAAATGTTATTGACACCCATACATATGTATCCCCTGCCCCAGGATAACTAAACCACCAGCAATAAGCAAGAACAGCAAGAACTGAAAACCACATCCAACTCAATACAACTCTGACAGTATGCTAACAAAGTGTCCTTGCTAAGAGTTGTAAAAATTTCCATTGTAATTGTATACAAGGAGACGGAAAGTTTTGTAAGGTTACCCAGCTGTTAACCAGATCTCTTAGAGTACTGAAATATGGTGATCCATAAATTCTCAGTAACTTGCTAATTTAGTATTTCATTAACTATTACTCACTTCTATGCTACAGAGAAATAGCCCTAAGTTGTAGGTAAAAATAAAAATCTTGAAGTCAACCAGTATTTACCCGAAAATATAACCACAAAACCTCCAGGTTTTTAGTACTCCCTCTTAGGTTAAGAGACCCTTCTTTAGTAATCACATCACTAAGGAAATAACCAGTTTTGAAGAGAAGGGAAGGAAATGAAGAACAGATTAATTTTGTGGAATGAAACACTCTGCAAGGCAAGGCAGGGTAGATATGTTTATGAAACCATCTTGGAATGCACAAAGCTATAGGTTAGCTACATTAATGGTCACTAAGAGGAAAAGAAAAAGGACCAAAGAACTGGAGGAAGAAGGCCCAGGAACAAAGGAAACCATCAGAGCCTTCCTGTTTACATGGCTCCTAACTAACAAATCTCAGGCCAGCACACATTCAGGTTTTTGGAGACTAGCCTGAGAACTATTTAACAGATAAATGTGTTCTCAGGTCTACATAAACAGTAAAAATTATTTTTTTTGAAAAGGTAGTAGTAAAATGGGAGATTGTTTAAATGTACATTTAAGTACTATTTCACCTAGCATTTAATAAGTAGCACTTGATTACTAGAGCACATAAGGTGAGCAAAAATAAATGAAGAAATCTGGAGTCTGTTTTACTCACGGAGCAGAAGTAAGATGATTATGTACACTCCGGCTCTCCTTAAAAAGCATTCTGCAAAAGTTAAAAAGACATGATTATTTTTGTGTAAAAGATAATGATAGCCACTTTCTCGTTTTAGTTACATGGTTTTCAACAGTCTATTACTTGCTCATTTATCAAATAAAAGTTATAATGGCACAGAGTAAATTCAATAATCTATTTTATGGGGAGTTTTATAGCACATTTATTTAAATCTTTAAGAGACCAACAGATTTTTATTTAAGATGGAACGCTTTAAGATGACAAAGATAGCCACGTCTATTAGTTTTAACATTCTTAACTCTTTAACTTTAAATTGGGCTACTCTTAGCTTTTGAGATACCACTCTACCTTGACTATTTTCAACAGAACTTAAGGTTGCGATCGCTTTTTCTACACTCTCCATTTCGTATTCAGTTCCTTATCTTCACAATACCCACGTGAAGTTCCCCCTCCCAAAGTTCATAACCATCTTCTCCTCCTCCCATTTCTCTATTAGCAAATTTAGGTGCATAAAAGAAAAAGTAGTTGGCAAAAAAAAAAAAAAAAAAAAATCATCCGTTACGTCTATCTCTGTATCTCCATGTCCTTGTGACTGTTTTGTCTTTTAAGTGCTTGAAATTTTCAAGGTAGAGATCATCTGAGATGACTAGGTTCTTAGCAAAATGAATGTCATATATGTGTGTGTGTGTGTATATATGTATATATGTATCGTTAATAATAGCAATAATAAGAAAGTAAAGTAAAATCTAGGATGTCATATTTCTTACCTTGCCTGCATCCAGCCCTTAGGCCACAATGGTTTCACCTCTGTCTCCATAAAGGATTTAAGATAATCCTCAGCGGACTGGCTTTTATTTGGCTCTAACTCATAGCATCCCAATTTGATCTCAACAAGGTTACATAACAAAGTTCTAAACAGATTAAAAATATATATTTATATATAAATCTGACTGCAAAATTGTGGAAAATTAAGCTTGAAACAGATTTTTTTAAAAGCACATAAATCTGACAGCAATAATAAAGATTATCTCAAGAATTCAGATGACATGAAGATAAATAATTTCCAACACACATCATTCATTGCACTACAGCCAAATCCCCAATATGAAACAATTTCCTTTGATACCTTTCATCTAGGCACCAAAGATTGAAAGGGATAGTCCTGTAGCCAAACCCTCTACTTGGGGTACAGAAATACTGGTAAAAAAGATGACTGATTATATAAGTATATGGAGTACTTCACATTCTGAAACCAGTATGACTTACTTATTAGAAGATTAGCTTATAAAAAGTAGGATATGAAAATAAAAGTGAGAGCACTCTAAGAATATTAGGATCAAATCAATCTTCCTTTGAATGAATTTTTCCTACACACTAATCTTTGCTTGCTTCCAATCTACTCTTCCATTTACTACATATTCTTTCTATTAGAAACCTTAGTTCTGCATTATCTATTCGGTTAAAAATGAAGGCTTTGGTTAAATTTTACCTGATGGTGTCATTCCAGTGGAATTTCTTTCTTGGTCCTATGACACGTTTCCCTGGTTTCTCATCATCATCTTCCTCGGATCCATTTTTTTCTCGTTCTTCATCTGTTTGCAACCTAAAAATGAAAAAGATCTTATGAAGCAGAGTTTTATGTATTTTTTAAAGATTTTATTTATTTATTTGTCAGAGAGAGAAAGAGCATAAGCAGGGGGAGCAGCAGACAGAGGGAAAAGCAGGCTCCCCGCTGAGCAAGGACCCCGACTCGGGACTTAATCTCAGGACTCTAGGCTCACGACCTGAGCTGAAGGCAGACACCTAACCAACTGAGCCACCCAGGTGTCCCATGAGGTGGAGTTTTAGCCCAACAGTGCTTGTGATATGCTCCAGAGACACTTGTTAAACTGCTTAACTGAATGTTAACTCAAAAGGGAAAAGTAAATGGGGAATCTACCTCATACATAATACTTTGAAATGTGTTATAAAGTGGTTTGGTAAATAAGGTCTTCAAACTGTAACATTAAGGCCATGAATACTTATCTTTCAGTTCAGAAAATATTTGTGTCCAACTTTAGTCAAACTGTGAAATGTCTGACCAGTGCCAGCTCTTGTTTTGATCACACCTATACACTAAATCAAGAGACCTTTTGCTTTTGACATGAAAGCAACTGAATGGGGAGTGTTGTGTCATTTAGAAAAATGACACCATTTCAGCGGTATATGTGGGTTTCTACTTGGTGGTAACATCTATATAAGATCAATCCTTAAGAGCTAAAAATATTTCTCAAATGCAAAAGCCGGTTCAAACAGAAGAGGTACATACTTGGCACACTTAGCTTGACTACGAGCTTGGCAGTCCTCCTGGTATTTAAATAGCTGTTCAGGCATCACGTTGCTAACAGCCAGTTTCAGTTTTTGCAGAGGTTCTCTTAAACGATCATCCTACGGAAAAAGTATACTAAAAGTTTTTTAAAACACATTTACAAGACTTAAAGCAGATCCATAAAAGATACTGATTATGGATTTGATATGAAAACATATTTTTAAAAATGTAAACAAATTTAAATGTGGACATTTCTTCTAACACACTGACTTTTCATAATGCACACTGGATATAAAATTAGGATGACCATACTTCCCAGGCCACCAATGAGAATCCCAGTTTTTGCTTGTTACCCCAGCATAATTAATAGTGTTCCTAACGTTTTTTTCTTTAAAAACTTTTTTATTCGAATTTAATTGACACACAATGTATTCCTTTACATTCTTAAAAATGCCCTGGCCAATAAATTATATGGACACTTTAAGATTAAATAAGGAACAAACTCTACATTGTGCAGACTACTGGGTGATCCCCATTATGCTGAGGAACCACGACCATAATAAGAGATATCGCTTTGTAACACTGAACATAGTATTTGGTCGGGGTGACTACCAACAGGATGTTGGCATCCTGTTCTTTCATTTAAAATTGTTACTAATTGTGACTTATGCTGCAAGCAAAAATGCAAGGTCAAGGCCAGAGAGAGGAAACTGGGAGACTCTTACTATTTTCATACATGTCAATTAATAAATATAACTGCACTATGACAGTGTCTACTATAAAAATCCCATTAAAAGAAATGTGAACCTCCAGTGTCATGGTTCCTAGGTGATCACTTCTTAATTAAGACTATCTGTCTGGGAACAACCCAAACATCCAACAGTAGTAAAATGAATAAATTAATTAGGATGTATTTATAGAATGGAACACCATACACACTGTACAGCAAATGTACTCCAAAAATGGAGTTCACCACATGTAAAGACACAGATAAATCTGAGGAACATAATGTACCTCATTATGTAAATTACAGAAGTAAGTTGCAGAAGTATGGAGATAGTATGACTCCATTTATATGAAGCTCAAAAATATGCAAAATCAAACAATACAGTATTTAGGGATTAAAAGTACACATGTTAAAACCATATAAAGAAAAGCAAGGGCTAAGATAAATGTCTTCTACAGTCAACAGGGATATTAAATAACTTCAAACATCAAATCTGATATGTTCCTTAGAAAATATCTTATAATGTATAAAAACTTGTTCTCCTGCCTCTAGATCCTTTTTTACTGGTACCCACTTCTGTCATGTGAATGTATGGCAGTAAGCTCCAACTGTCAATGTCTGAAGAAGCCAGGCACAGACACAAAATCTGTGACCTCAAGTAAATTTCATTTGTTTCTTTCTCTGCTTTAAACTGAAAGGGGGGCGCCTGGGTGGCTCAGTGGGTTAAAGCCTCTGCCTTCGGCTCAGGTCATGATCTCAGGGTCCTGGGATCGAGGCCCGCATTGGGCACCCTGCTCCGCAGGGAGTCTGCTTCCTCCTCTCTCTGCCTGCCTCTCTGCCTACTTGTAATCTCTTTCTCTGTGTGTCAAATAAATACATAAAATCTTTAAAAAAAAACAAACCTGAGAAAGATTTCCCAATTCAAAAGAATTTTTGTTTATTTAAGAGAGAGACACCACATGCATGCATGCATGTGGGAAGTTGGGGAGGGCCAGAGGGAAAGGGAGAGAGAATCTTGAACAGGTTCCATGCCCAGCTTGGAGCCTGATGAAGGGCTCAATCTCACAACCCTGATATCATGAAATGAGCCAAAAATAAGAGTCAGAACTGTTTTATTAACAGTTGTATAATACTTATAATAAACAATTCTATGTCTCTCAGATCACATTACAAGTGGTCCAGGACACCACATTCATTCCCCCATTAGAGTCATGGGAGGCCTTGGACAGCCATGTCATATTATGTGACTCCCAAACTCTGGCCAGAAAAGTTTTGGTTGACCCAAGATAGTATAATCAGATCTTCGGACCCAAGAACTTGGACTGGGATGAGAGGGCTGAGTCAGTCTGTGTGGGTGGCTTTTCTGTAATATAAAACCTTGAGAATAAAGTAATCTTATTTTCAGGGGCACCTGGGTGGCTCAGTCAGTTAAGCATCTGCTTTCAGCTCAGATCATGATCCCATGGGTCCTGAGATCAAGCCATCCGTCAGGCTCCCTGCTCAGGGGGGAGCCTGCTTCTCCCTCTCCCTCTGCCTGCTGCTCTACCTACTGTGCTCTCTCTATCTGTCAGATAAGTAAATAAAATCTTAAAAAAAGAAAAAAATAATCTTATTTTCAGATGACATAAAAGGATAAAAATGAAACATGGGGAGATGAGTAGAGAGAAATAAGAGTTAACCCAAATTATCAGTTCCCATCCGTTCCTGGCTATATTTTTAATGCCATGAAATATCTTTATTAATAGGAAAAAAAATGTCCTTTTTTGTTTTAAATTGCATTTAAGTTCTTTTCCGTTACTTGTATTTAAAAATATTTTAAAAATATATAATCAAATAAATCATTAAGGGAAGAGTAATCAGGACAGTGAAGGTACTAAAAACCATCTTACATGAAATGAAGAAGGGGATACAATACAAGCTTTCAAAAACTGTGAGTTTTTCAAAAACTGTGAAAGCTGTGAAGGTGACTAATGATTAGATTTATGAATGGACTCAAAGGAAGAATTAGGACCAATGGGGTGGAAAGCACCTGGATTTGTCTCAGTGTATGGAAGAACTTTCTGATATTACAATGAAATATGTTTCTGACTACTGGAAGCATTCAAACTTGGACAATTACCTAGTGGGGGTGTTGAGGAGGAGAATCTAGCAAAAATATGGATGATTACACCAAAAAATCTCTAAGTTTACATGTAGCCCTGTGATTCTTTCACTGGTTTGTGTAATATGGGTGTGAACATATCTGCATAGATCCATTTCAGTAATGAAAAAACAGTTCTAAATCTGTCAGATATTTCTTGAGGGCAAAGTTGTTTCAGCTGTGGAACTGAAGTTAATTTACCACTCCAAGAATCTATGCCTTAGAAAACATTCTCATCTAGGCTTATCAACTGTTAAGAAGTTATTAAAAAAAAAAAGTAAGTTTTTTCAAGAGATCCAATGTGCCTTTGATAACTCCTGTAATTATTCATTATATACAGTAAGACTATAAAGCAACTAATACACAAAAGTCCTGAATAGAAACCAGTCTCTTTATAGGTTATAAAATCTCAGATATGGATATTATTATTCCTTGTCTTACCTGGACGTTGAGATGTAACTTCTTTAGACGTTTTACCAGTGTTTCTTTATTGCATGGCACAAAAGCTTCAAGATGGGAGTAGACACCACTACGGATGACAGGGCCTAGTTCCTGTAGCTGTAACTCAATGCTGAACAAAAACAATGACAAATAAATAGTATAGAATTTTTTTAGGTACTGACACAAGCAAGGAGGCAAAGGCAGTGACTCTTTTCTTGTTTTATCTTTCCATGATTTCCTAGACAGTATTTTCCAAGTAGAAAATATAGAGAGAATTTATCTAACAATAAACTGGTGAATAATTTTTTGATGAATGGGGGTAAAGTCTACACTTTGGGATAAAGCACAGGAACTCTATTATTAACAAAAGCTCATTCCCTCAAAGAGATATTCATATCCTCTCTCCCCCACTGCAATTGCTAAGCTAGAGAGTTACATAGTTTTGATGGATTTAGAGTATTTTTTCCTTAGAAGCGTTTAAAAAAATTGCAGATTTGGAAGAGGTGAAGCCCTTCTGGATACACATACAGTCTGTTTTTCATTCATCTTTGCCTCCTCTATTATGCCTGCATTGCACAAACTAGATATTTAGTTCAATTTATTCCAATTCTTCAGTTCCTGTTTCCATTTGTAAATTAGTTTTTAGATCAAAAATAAATTGTTAAATGGGTATTTAACTTAAAAGTTATTAAAAAATAAAAAATTAAAAAAGGAGAAGAGTTTTAACAGCCGCCATATTCTCAGCCGGACAAGTCTACTAATAAATAACTGAGGTTTCTTCCAAGATGGAAGATACTATATCTGGCAGCTGCTATTGTAGAAAGATAGGAACAGATGTTAATTTGACAGCCAAGACCAAACTGAGGCTCTTGACAAACCATGTCCAAATCATCACATTCTATTATAGGAGAAGGTGCAGATATATTTAATAAATAATTTTCACAAATATAAGATGAATCTAAAGATTCAGCGTTTGGGGAAGAAAAGAAACTCTTCCATATCAAATATATCCATCACTTAGAAGAAAAACTGCATTTCAGAAACAATAAAATGTGGAAAACTATGCTCTTAGCACTGGCAATAAAAATTCTTGGTATTAGAGAAGTCAAACACATATACAAATGGAAAAATGATTAGAATCTCTAAGAACCAAATGGTCAAATGCAGAGGATCATATGGGAAGCAATCACTATGGTCATGAGTCTGTGTATAAACATTTGGTTAAATAACATTATGGATGGATCTTTATTAAAAGTCTAGACTCTGGGTAGGAGGCTTTCTAGGCTTGCCCCATTATTAAAAATTAACTAAGGCTGAAAATAAAAAAGAAACTCCAAGTAATAAGGGATTCCAAGTAAGAACAGAGTGACTTATAAAAATCAGTGGTTTCCAAAAAGAGGGGAAACTCAAAAACACAAAGAGCTAACTCCCTGCTCCTATGCCAATACTAGGTAAAAATCAGAGAAATGTATTAACCCTAAAGGTTGCAGATCGTATTGGTCTATCATAAATATATACAAATTCCTACCTGAGAGCAGTATATTTTAAGCACACATCCCTCACACATTTAACTTTTTTTTTCTCACTAAGAATTCCAATCTTCTAAGGTCTAAGAAGTACCTAAAACACATGGTAATGAAAAGTTTGAATTTCAGTTATTTTCACATTTCAAAGAAATAAAGGTTCCCCTAAACCAACAAACTTTCCCTGAGCCTGCCTCCTATCTACCAGGTTCTTTCACTTCTTTAAATGAAGTCTATCCCCAAAGCACATATCCATGCATGAAAGTTACGATGGATGGGTCTCAAACCTCTGATAATAAATTATGAACATGCAATCACTACAGGTTCTAAATGGATAAAAATATACTGGGATCATCTGCTGATAATGCATTAGAGGACAACACTGGATTCTGTGAGTAAATAAGCTTAAAACCTGTTATTATATCCCTATCTTTACAAGGCTCTCATTTCCCTCTGAAGAAGCCTCCAAGAAACACAACACAGGAATCCCTAGCCCAAGCAATGGTCAACTTTATAAACAAGATTCTTCTGGCTCATAATTCTAGAAATAGTCATTTTTCCATTGTTGATATATGACATATCTTCCTATGCTATCAACTCCCTCTTTTTATTATTTTTTTAAAGTAAGCTCTACACCCAATGTGGGGCTTGAACTCATGACCCTGAGATCAAAAGTCACATGCTCTACCAACTGAGCTGACCAGGTACTCTTCTCCTTCTTTTTGAAAAACAGAATATAGGGGCTCCTTGGTGACTCAGTTGATTGCCTTCAGCTCAGGTCATGATCTCGGGATACCGGGCTACAGCCCCATGTCAGGTTCCCTGCTCAGTGGGGAGTCTGCTTCTCCCTCTCCCTCTGTACCACTCCCCCAACACTCATGCCTTGTCTCTCAAATAAACACACAAAGTCTTAAAAAAAAAAACAAAAAACAAACCCAGAATATATATCTCATTCAATCAGTTTGAAAACACTAGCAAAAGAAAAGCTGACTAACTCCAAGTGAATTCTGGAACCTACTTAATTTCCTGAATTTTCCCTCAAGTATTCCAGACATCTTACCAATACTGTCCACATAACAGAACCACTGAAAACTAGTAACTGAATAAAGATTTAGGGAGCAGTAACCTAAATACGAAATCCAAAATAGTTATTTTATGGCAAGGATTCAAAAGCCTGTTGATGTGCTGACTGATAATACACAAGAGGGATGTAAATTTCTCCTGTCCCTAAGCAACTTTAGAGCATCTGTTGAACACAACTCAGGTTGGATGGGGATCACAGGCAAAAAGTATCAAGATTTTGTCAGCAAAGTATGCTTGAGATAAAGGAAGAAATGGGGGAAGAGATTAAGCTGGAAAGTTGTATATTTGCTGATCCAAGTCAAATTCAATTAAGCAAAAAGAGAAAGTGTTCCTATTCCAACAAACTCACTCCTCTTTTTGCCCAACATAAGGAAACAGTGGTGAGGAAGAGCCAATACACCTGGATAGTTTCATAGGAATTTACTACCCAAAATAATAATGTACCGTGTGCCCTTAGAAGACCAACTCAGTCCAGAGAAACAACTGATGTTTGTTTAGGAAAGTGGAGACGGAGGCCAGCAGCATAAATAAGTGATTAAAATGGAAAACATTAAACTCTGAACACTACAGCTTTATAGAACTGGAGACACACTCCATGAAATAAAAAATAGAGAGGCTCCAACAAAACTAGAGGATTTAAGATACACATAGGGAGGATTAAGGGAAGTCTGTTGGGGGCAGGTGGGTGCCTGGCTGGCTTAGTTGGGAGGAGCACCCAACTCTTGATCTCAGGGTCATGAGTCCAAGCCTCACATGGGGCATGGAGCCTATTTTTAAATAAATAAATAAATAAATTTAAAAATTAAAGCATTTTTTAAAGGTGGGGAGGGGCAACTGGTCAGCTCAGTCAGTAGAGCACGTGACTCTTGATTTCAGGGTCATGAGTTCGACCCCCTTGCTGGGTGTGGAGATTTGTTCAAAAACAAAGAAGAAGAAGAGAAGCCTGTTAGTGGAATGATGATATTCTTCTGCTTATCTGAGATGTTATACCCAAGGATGGTCCTTTCTTTCTCTCGGGGGGAGAAAAAGTCAGTCCCTCTTATAGAAGAGTAAAATAAAAAAGCACTGTCTCAGTCATAGGAAAAGGACCCGATCCAGTAAACTTAGGGCTTTCCGAGTACAAAGAAAAAGCAGCCAAAAAAAAAAAAGAAAAAAAAAAAAAAGAAAGAAAAAGCAGCCAGTCAGATTCCTGATTAGGGAATCTGGGACAGCTCTGGTGAGTAATGGTTACACTGTTTATTGAATCTGGGGTGTAAAAGGAGCTGGCGCAGGCAGGAAGCATTTGCCTTGCTTCCAGGCAGACAGAATCAATCTGAAAATCCCTGGCTAAAAGAACAGGAACCAGAAATTCCTCTGTCACCATACTGGTAGCATACTAGGTTATATGTTTCATGGATCCACAGGGGACCAAAAAGATTTTTTAAGTACTCCGGAGAAAGAGAGATTGCACTTAATTAAAACGGTTATCAAGGGGGAGAGGGAAAAAAACAAAAAAAAAGAAAATAGTTATCAAAGCAAACCAATCCATCATTCTTTGTGTCTTATGAGAAACTACCTCCAATATATATTTAAAAGACAGGACTCAACACCCAGTATTGGAAACACTGATTGTTTCTTCATATAAAACGCTACTGAACCACCAAGAGCAGGAACGTATTATTTTCACACGAGAGGAGTAAAATCTGCTGCTTCCTCCAGGATTGCCTTTTTTACCCAGTTCTGCTTGCAGCCAGTTATACACTCTACTTCTAAAACCAATGGTTAAAATTTAAAAACCAATAGGTTTACAAGGACAGCTTAGGGGATGACAATCTTAGAACCTGTAGCTTCCTTAGCATCAAACATCAGCTAAGAGGAAAAATTGTCACTAATTTAAATACAGTCTGTATCCTAGCTCAGCCTTCAGCCTCCCCATTCCCATTCTTCCTTTTGTTTTCCCCACACTGCCTCTCTCCTACCACACAACCAGAATTTCTTCATTAAACCATACTTTCCATTTGGCTATAAATGTTTATATGAATTATAATTAACTCTGCCAGATGCCAATGGAATTATTTTTCTCAAGTCTGAATGAAAATAGAAGGAAAATTATACCAAATTTAATTAAGAATAGTCAGAGCTGTTCCAGAAAAACATTTTCACACAAAGCGACAAAAAAATACATTTAAATCTAAAATAATATTCAACCTGTAAAGTTGTAACCAACTATATGTTTAAATGAATTCTTAAAATTTAAATAACTTTTTAGGTTTTTTTAATTAAAGAAGAGAATTACTTACTCCAGAAGAATATTATTCATATCCTGTGTAAAGAATTTTTTCCTTCCTTCTTCATCAAAAAGTTTGGCAGCCTAGAGAAACATAAGATTGTCAATATCGCTTTTTCTTTTCTTTTTAAGATTTTATTTATTTATTTGACAGAGAGCGTGCACATACAAGCAAGGGGAGTGGCAGGCAGAGGGAAAGGGAGAGACCGCTGTGGGGCTCGATTCCAACACCCTGGGATCATGACCGGAGCCAAAGGCAGACCTTTAAGGAACTGAGCCACCCAGACGCCGTGTCAGTATCACTTTCAATAGCTTCTTGAGGGTGGGGCTACTGTGATTTACTTCACTTTGTATCCTCCATACCCAGCTTAGTACATGGCATGAGTAGGCAGTTAGTGTTGAAACAAATTTAGCATATATAGCAATGTTTCCTATTACCTCTGTACTTAATTTTTCTTAATCCTGCTAAATTAACAAAACTATATATACAAGACTTTTTAGTGCTTTGGACATCTTGTGTACTTTGACTATCCATGGGTTTATTAATTATTGCTGTGATCTCCACAATAACAAGAAGCAGATGTCTCACTTTCTATTGACAGTGTCTATACAAAGTATCTGCCTGATATGTTACATTCATTACCATGTTTAAACCTCATAATAGCCAATGACATTGGTATGACAGCCCCCATTATACAAACAAGGAAGCTGAATATGTCAGAGGTTACATGACATGCCCCCAAATCACACTACTAATAAGTGGTATATCTGGGACTCAGACCACAAGCTTTCTGACTTCAACTGTGGAACACAGTCACCTTGTACAAAGACATCTGGCTTACTGCAGCCAGTTTAGGTTCCACCTAATTACTAACAACAAAAAAACGTAGGCAAGGTTATTATCAAGGGATAAACAAAAATTAATACAATGAGCTTAATTTCATCATTATGTTTGCACCTCAACCAGGTGACCAGAAAACAAGTATACCAGCACACCCCACCAGAAGGAAAATACACTAGGAAAATCACAAACGATGTAGTTGAGGTCCATGAGATATAAAACATCAAGAAGCCTGATCTAATAATCTGAGCAAGCCATATGCTGACTCAGCCATCCTACCAAGTTATTTAACAACTTCACATGCAATAAGTAGAAGAAAATTTTTAAGATGTGCCTCAGTACTTCTTAGCATGAAAACTGGGTATGTGTAAGCGGTGGAAATATATGAAAGGCATAAGGAAAACTAAACTTCAAAAAAGAGAATAAAAAAAAGTCAAGAGGTTGAACAGTAGAAGAATTTTACAAAGAAAAGAGCCACAAGAAGCAATTCCTTCTCACACAGACATAAACACTTAAGCCAAGGATGACGTCTCACCTCCTAAAGAAAAAAATACCATTTTCATATTTCAAAGAAAACATATAGAGAAGTCACAGATACCAGTAAGTGAAGTCAAACTTCTTGCTGATGATTTCCTACTAAGGAGTTAAGGAGCTCCTGTATTAATCCTGGCAGGGCTATTTCACACAGAGAGAATAGTTTTTGGTATATAAGATATGACAAAGCTTTTTACAAGATTGTAAGACACTCACTACTAACCAATTTTGTTTATTAAGTGAAAATGAATAGCATATAACACAGCAGAGTGCCTAGTACAGAGCTCCACGGTCCTGCCTTTAAATGCTGACTTTGAAAGATGGCTCAGCCGTTTGCAAATTATGTGGCCTTGGGCAAAACACTTAACCTTTTGAACCTTAGTTTCCTCATCTATTAAATGGAAGAACACCAGCTACTTCACTTGACTGTTGGAGGATGAGACTACACAGTAGGTAAACCACACTAAACCCAATCAGGGTGCTGTCCCCTGAATGGTAAATGCTATGTGAGACAGAAACACTGTATTCAATACAGAGTACAGGTTTCTGCTACATAAACAAGAGCTAATTTTTTTTAAGGTTTTATTTATTCATTTGAGAGAAAGAGACAGAGAGCACAAGCAGGGGGAGAGGGAGAGAGAGAGGGAGAAGCAGGTTCCCCACTGAGCTGGGAGCCTGACACCGGGCTCAATCCCAGGACCTGGAGATCATGACCTGAGCCAAAGGCAGAGGCTTAACCATCTGAGCCACCCAGGTGCCCCAAGAGCTATTATTATTAGTAATATCTTGCAAAATGTGGCTCCCGTCACTAACGCTTTTTAAAACCTATAAGAAACTAAAGGTTTAAGGGATAGGCAACATGGGAAAGCAAAAAGCACATACTCTGGAGTTAGGTGAACCCTTGTAGCGAAAATCTGGCTCCACAACTTACTAGTTGCATAGACATGACCAAGCTATTTAACCTACCTCAAGTTTCTTAACCACAAAAAGGAAATAATACCTTTATTTCCCATGCAGAGTAGCTGAAAAGATTAAATAAAAAAACCTACTACCAAAACTACAGATTTGGTATACTTTTTAGCACAGAAAATAGCAAAACAATGAAAAGAAACAACAAAAGAGATGAGTAACAGAACAGGATAAAAAAGAAAATGACAAAGATCAATTATATAATTATAACAACTATAAAAAGATAAAATAGTTTGTTAAAAAAGACTCAGATGAGGTCAATAAAGAAATTACACACTGTCTATAAGAAAAAGAGCTAAAATAAAATCAGAGGTTGAAGGTAAATGATGAGAAAAACTGTACCATGTAAAAATAAAGAGAAAGGAGTCTACAGTAAGTCAGACAGAACTAAATTCAAGGTAAACAGCAATAAAGCACAAAAAGTTACCTTCAAATGATAATCATCACAAAGAAGATCTAGCCATCAAGAATTTTATGGGTCAAACAACACAGCATGGAAATAAAGCAAAAATGATGGTAAACACAATTTATAACCTAAGGAACACTGGCAATGAGGTATTTTAACACCCTCCTTTAAATTCTATACTAATGAAGTACATTAAAATAAGTAAAAATACAGGGGAACTAAAATTAAGTCATAACCTCAGAAGAAATACTAAAGAATTAAAGACTTGAAAAAATAATAGAATTGCTAAATGAAATCTGTGGGCCAGTTACTAGAAAAATTAGATAAATCTAATACTCCCATAATCAGGTATTTAAATTTTAGGAAAAGTTATGAAAAATAAATACAATATAAAGATGATTAGTAAATTTTAAAATGTGACTTAAGTTGGGTTACTACAATCCCAGAAGAAAGAAGCAAGCTGAATAGTCCATACATTACAATCCCATTAATTATTTTTTATAATACTATAACATTTGCAAATGCATAGATTAAAATCCAGAAAAATAAATAATTTAATACTGGTTATCTCCACTGGGAGTGGGGAATGTCAGATTATGGGGGATCTTTCCCTATGTATGATAATATATTTTGTATTGTGCATTTTACTTTTGTAGTCAGGAAAAAAATGAGGACTAAAATATGGCATGGGTTCAAATAAATATGCTAAAGTAATCAAAAAGGGCCTTTTAAGGTAGGTTTGGCATGTTATTGTTATTTTTTAAATTTCACTTATTTGAGAGCAAGTGAACATGAGCAGGGCGGGGGGAGGGGGGAAGGACAGAGGGAAAAGGAGAAGCAGACTCCCTGCTGAGCAGGGAGCCTGATGTGGGGCTTGATCCCAGGAACCTGAGCTGAAGGCAGACACTTAACCAAGTGAGCCACCCAGGCACCCGTTGGCATGTTATTTTAAGTCAAAATACTATCTCCCTGAGATTAAATGAATAAGTGTGATGACATTTATCTGGATTTGCAGCTGGTTAAACAAAGGTTATGAATCACAGTTAATCTAGAGAGGTATCTAATGTGACATCCTAAAGTTTAGCCCTCAAGTTTGTCCTAATGGGAACACAATGCATGCTTACTAAATGTGATGAGCTGGAAAGGATTAGCTGGAAAAATCAATTAAAAAATAACTAGATGTGGGCGCCTGGGTGGCTCAGTGGGTTAAAGCCTCTGCCTTCGGCTCAGGTCATGATCTCAGAGTCCTGGGATCGAGGCCCGCATCGGGCTCTCTGCTCAGCAGGGAGCCTGCTTCCTCTTCTCTCACTGCCTACTTGTAATCTCTCTCTGTGAAATAAATAAAATCTTAAAAAAAAAAAAACAAAAAACTAGATGTTGGGCGCCTGGGTGGCTCAGTGGGTTAAAGCCTCTGCTTTCGGCTCAGGTCATGATCTCAGCGTCCTGGGATCGAGGCCCGCATCGGGCTCTCTGCTCGGCAGGGAGCCTGCTTCCTCCTCTCCCTCTCTCTGCCTACCTCTATGCCTACTTGTAATCTCTCTCTCTGTGTCAAATAAATAAATAAAATCTTTAAAAAAAAAATAACTAGATGTTAATAGTTTGGACCAAGTTCAGAGATACTTTTGTAGTGTTACTGTTTGCTCCTACCTTCCCTCTATTGTCTTTACGTGACTTTTTTTAAAAATAAAAGTTGTATTTATGAAACCTATACTGAAAAATATTTATAAGATGAGAGGCACCTGNGGATACTTTTGTAGTGTTACTGTTTGCTCCTACCTTCCCTCTATTGTCTTTACGTGACTTTTTTTAAAAATAAAAGTTGTATTTATGAAACCTATACTGAAAAATATTTATAAGATGAGAGGCACCTGGGTGGCTCAGTTGTTTAAGTGTCCAACTTCTGATTTTAGCTCAGGTCATGATCCCAGGATACTGGGATCAAGACCCACTTCAGGCTCTACACTCACTGAGGAGTCTGTTTGAGGATTCCCTCCCTCTTCCTCTGCTCTTCCCCCTCATGCTCATTTCTGCAAGAATCCTCTCACTCTTTCTAAAATAAATCTTTTAAAAAATTTATAAGATGAAATAAAATAATAAAACAGTCACCCATATGTTGCTGTAACTGTTCCTACTTAAAACCTAAGGTCTATGCATACAGCCAATGCCTAAAAGGAAATACAGAAAATCCTAAGTTGTTTATATGGGTGCTGGGATTGTGGGTTATTACTTTTGTCTTATAAAAAGCATTTATTGTTAAGTTTATGTAGGAAATAAGAAACAATAAGAAATTATTACACTTACTACACGGAGGTCTTCAATGCGTTTTTCAAGAAGAGCAGGTAGACCCTCTGGGAGTGTAGGCACCACCTTGGGCATAACCTGAGAGGCATAGGTTGGCTGGGTGGTGTTTCCATTCTCTCCCCCTGACTCAGAGAGGGGGCTACCATCAGAAGCAGCATCCAGTAATCTGTCAAAGTCGAAATCATCTAGCATCTCTAGAGCATTTTCAGCTTCCTGAAACAGTTCATGTTCATTTGTGCCAACAAAAATGGGGAGGTCCGGATCAGTACTGTTCAGATTTAAGTCCGAGACATCATTTCCCAATGCTACAGCAGTGGAGGGGGGTTTATTCAGAGAGGAGGTTGTTAAGTTCACTGGGACTTTAGGGTTAGGCTCCTTCTTTAATGCATCCTTCTCTTTCTGAAATTTTCGTATCATGGCAGCTAAAGAAAGAGAATCTTTATAACGTTTCTTCTTTTTTTCAGACTTGTGGGAATTTAGAGCCACAACTCTGTGAAGAAAAAAGTCATCCATTAGGCTATGTATATAATGTTAAAGTTTAAAGCCCCATGTAAATAAGCAGGCAAAGATCATCAAAACAATCATTTGATAGGCATAAGAGCAAATTTCTTATTAAATTATCCTTTTATCACAGCATCTTCCTCATCAACTGGATAGACTGTCACGGAGAAAAGGTCAACAGGTAAATGGTCATCAGAGTGAAGAAAATGAATGGAGAAAAGTTAATAGAAAGAAATAAAATGGAATGTAGCTCAGGTTTATGAGAGTATATTAAGTTAAACTTACTACTCTTTTTGGAATGTTCATATTCTTAAGCACTTCTATAAAGTGGTCACCGAAGAAATTAACCAAGTAAAGAAATGTACTTTCGCTGAAAATAGACTTGCCTTACTACCAGAGAAGCTCACACAAGTACAACTTCAAGCTGGTACTCCAGGTGGTTTGTGCGACAAACCGCCAAAGAAATGCAAAATCTTTCTAGACCCTATTCTATCTGCTGCTACCTTCTGATCACTTTCACTTTCCATTCTGGGAACAGCCAGGTGAGGCAATCACATACACGTAATTTTCTATGACAATGTTCTCCATATAGAAATCACGGGGAAAAGGTGGTTTCAGTTTAGTTTATCACTAGTGATAAACTAAACTGAAACTAGTTTATCACTTTCTATAGCAAGCTCTCCTACATTCTATGGCTTATATGCTTCTATATGCACTACAGAATCAAAAGGATAATTTGTACCTTCAAGGCAAGCCCATGTTTCATTTACTGTTATATACTCCAAATCACAACAAAACCTGGTATACAACAGGTACTTAATAAATATTTGCAGCACGAATAAGCTATGAATTTGAGAAAATGACAAATTGAATAAAAAGCATTATAGACTTTTTCCCAAAGAAGTTTACTTGTAAATAATCTCTTAATATATGCATGAGTAATATGTATGTTTTTCCTTAATTACTTAATGACCCCAGGGTCATTAAAATCTCATGCTTACAGGAGGATAAATATCTCCCTACATCAACCTTTTGAATACAGATAGGCCAAAATTCAGATGCACCTCCCCTGGTAAGGAGGGGAAGAAAATCCAGCCTCTCATAGTTTCTGTCCCTTAGTTCTCCAAAAAAAGTCATAGAGAAGCAAGAACAACTGGCAATTTTATGAATGCATGGTACAAACATTTTATTCTTACAAGTTAAGTCTCTTGAGAAATTCTACTTGATTTTTAGAGACAATATCATTACCTCGAATTATAAGCATGAAGAGCTAACTAAATGCCTTTTTAAATAGTAAAACAACCATAAGTTGTTCACTCAAAGATTCCTGCCAATCCTCAATCCCCAGGCATCTAATAAGCTTAGTTTTAGCACAGAAAGCTTAAATCATCTGTTTAAGGTTTATACCATCTTTTCAAACTGATTCTTGTTGGTAAAACGTTGTAAATGAGCAAAATACTTAATAAACAAATTTGTAAATCTGATCTAAAACACTGTGAGTCTCTAAAATGATAAAGCCTTCTACTTATCAATCAATAAATGCAATATTAATTAATTAAAATCTAAGACAACAGATTGAATATTGAGTGTCGTGAGAGGTCAGACTGCTGCCAGACATGGCCCACAGACATGGGCATGAACATGGCCACAGTAAACTGGAACTTCCAGCTTATAAACAATGGAAGACAGAAGGAGCCCCATGAGAAACTGTCCAGGAGAAGCTGGATGCACAAGGGCTAGGGACCCAAGGGGCCGCCATGAAGCTTGGATGGAGACAGATGGGTGCCTTTACAAACAACGTTTCCTTTGTTGGTGCATTATTAAAAGGATTCAAATGGGGATTTGCTGCATATGTGGTAGCTGTAGGGGCTGAATATTACCCGGAGTCCAAGAATAAAGATAAGCATCACTGAAGATAATACCTGGAAGATCTTAAAGGTTTCTTAAATCTCTTATAAAAATAAGATTTCTTCAATGTAGCCTACTCGTCTGCGTGTTTCCCCCTTACAGAATACTAGTAAGATTTAATAAAGAATACATGCACACACACACACGTAAAAAAACTAAGATGACAAAGCTTTCTACTTACTGATACTTATACTTAATACATATTAATATTATTAAAATATAAGTTAACAGTCTTTGACATTTATAAATAAAATATTAAATTAGACCCAGCTAAGCTCAATGAATTAATGCTAAATAGATCCTTCTAAAATGGCAGCTGGTCATGCTATGATCCTATGGTGTTTAATTTTACGCACCCCAATTGTTTGGGTACTTTTTTCCTTGGCTTCTTCTCCTTTTCCCCTTCCTCTTTCCGCTTCCGCTTCTTCATTTCAATGTCATCTTCTTTTATTCTGGGAATCTGCAAATGATAGAAGAATGTATCACTTATCTGAGTATCAGTGCTTTACTCTTTGATGTTATCAATATAACATCCAGGGCAGTTTTCTCTCAAAGTTCAGTGTACATTAGGAGTACTTGTTATAAACGCAGATTCTTGGGGTATACAAGCACTGCCTGGTTTTTAACAAACATTTTGGTGATTCTGGTACAAGTCAGTCCTTGGATCACACTTCAAGAACCACTTAACTAAGGACACTGTGTGTTTCCTAAAACAATGTATACAATTCCACAGAATGAGCTTTACAAATTACATCTTAGGAAAGGTAATGGCTTTCCATCATTTCTATATCAAGTCTTAACTTATCCTAGAAACTTACCCTTAGCCCCCAAACAACAGGTTATAAGACCACATATGGAGAAAGAAGTTTTAAAAGAATACAATTCTACTATGATGTAAATATAAATTTCCCCTTATCTAGATAATTTTATTTTAAAGCATGTAAATAACTACAAATTCATTAAACAATGGTTGGCATTTTACTTTTCCTTATATTCACATGTAAATCAAAAAGTGCATCCTATTAACTGAACACTCATTACTACTGCAATGCTGGATAAACTTACTTTGGGTGGCTTGTGCTTCTGGTTGTCTGTAATATCTTCTTCTTCAGTATCTGAAGCTTGGCGAAACTGCAGTGTGCCAGTGTTGATGTAAAAGCCTCCGTATTTTGTTGTTAGAGAAGCAGGAACTAACTCGTCATACTATATTAAAAAGAAAAACGGTCTCAGATATATCCTATTAATTCTAAAAATATATCAAAGAAATTTAATCACTATGTCAGCATCTTTCTTAAATCCTAACTACAAAACTGAATGCAATGAGTATATTTGTGGAATAAATTCAGAAAAAGTTAGTATCTGGGATAAAAATGAGCCCAGATTACTCAGTATTTATAAGGAATGGAAATTCTGGAATAACGATGCATCTGCTGAGAAAAATTTAAAGATCACTGTTACTACTCTTAATGATAAATGATTTTTTTTGTTTTATAAATTTTTTTTGTTTTATATTTTTTAAGTGAACTCTACAACCAATGTGGGGCTCAAACTCACAACCCAGAGATTAAGGGTCATATGCTCTATCTACCAGCTGAGCCAGCCAGGTGCCCCAAAAACAAATGATTCTGATGAGAAACTGAAACAAGTGAAAACAGATGACTAAATGTCCAGGCAAAGAATAAATTTCATTTCCCACCATATCGGTATGTAATTTTATTCATAAGGAGATGATGAAAAATAACAAAATTATTTGTGTCTTAGCTCTAAGCTTTTAGGTGACAATTTTTAAAACAAAAATAGCATAGTATGTGTTTAAAAGGAAGCAGAAAAATAACTGCCCAGTTCAGTAGGCATACATTGTAATAAGCCAGATACTTGGCTTGGAGCAAGAGATGCAAATTATCTAAACTAGACTGAAGGTCTACCTAAAATATCACTTAAGCTGATGTCCTCTAAGCTTGGATTTTAAAGTTTATCACTTCTCACCTGATGAAAACAGACAAAAAGCAAACATTAAATGAAGGTTAACCTTCACCAAATGATGGAGTCCAGAGGGGTTGAGAAAAAACCAACTACTTATCTAACAGAGCTACACACCTGCTACCTGAGGTCCTCAAAGCTCTACTTACACGTTCTTCGTATTTTGTATTTTTAAGAAAGTCAGAGTTTTAAAAAGAATCCTTTGCCATGGACAAGGAATATAGAGCATGTACTAGTTACTCTAAGAATGTTAAGGCTACATAAAAAATTTTGCTTTTAACTTGTATCCTTTTCAAATAAATGGTGAATAGAACAAAAGAATTTCCAGTTTAATCATACTGAATCAAAAAGAAATAAAGTGGGGGAAAAAAGGAATGAATTGCTTTCTTGTTGCTTCACTTGATGGACTACTATAAAGATCTATGGGTAAAACCTTCAGAAAGGCTCCAGTACCATCTGTAAGCAAAGAAGTCACGTATGTAAAGAGTAGAGAATTAAAAGTGAAATGACTCTGTAGTAATTATTTTTGGAAACGTGTAACTATGACAAACACGTGTACTTTTCGCTTACACTGCTTTATAATTTACAATGCTTCTTCATATAAATTATTTCACTTGGTCCTCCTGAGACCTTTGAGGCAAAAAAGACAAGTATCATTCCCATTTTATAAGTGAAAACCAAATTTAGAGGTTAAGAACCTTGCCAGAGTAATTGGTTAAGCTTATGGTAGAGGTTCTGGCTGTATTTCAAACTATCCGCTATACCAAGCAGCTTCTCCGACAGGAAACACATTCATCACTACATTACAGGGCAACAAGGGTGTAGTCGATATCTGTATGCTGCAGTATTTTACTAAGCTTTTCCTATGGGAACACTCTTCAGGAGAACAAGCTCTTTATGCATATTCAGTTTAGCCTTCTAAGTAGAATGCGTTAAGAGGCAATGAACACTGAACTTGAAAATCAGAAGGCCTGGATTTAGATCCTTTGCCAGTGACTGGCAATTGTGACCCAGAGGAAATCATCTAACATCAATACTTTGTTTAACAGTGACAACATTACTTACTTCAGAAAGTCCTAGTGAAATTTAAAAGAAACAACCTAAATAAAAGTGTTATTCATGCCTGGTATTATAATTTATTAATAATAAAGGAAAACATTTTCTTTCAGTCTTTACAAAATTCGGCAATATCAGTGAGACTAAAAATAATCTTCAAAAACATTTATTTTCAAGTATTTATAGTAGTAAGTTGTACATGATTCTGACAATTAATTAGATCCAGATTATTTTAACTCTATCAAATAATTACAAACAGTGAAAGCTTACTGGTAACACAATCAATGAAAAGAACAGAATATCATTTGGTTGAATTATAACTGTCTTATGTCTGAATTATCTCATAAAAGGAACCCAATAATTTGTTAAAGATAACAATACAAAATTATTTGGCAAGTCAATAAACAGGCTGTATTCTAATTCAATTTCCTCTTACAAAACAGGAAACTACCTCGTCCTCTAAATGTCAGCAACTAATTCTAAAATTTTTATACAACTTATACCTACAAACTTTGTCCTTATTTATTAAAGCAGTAGCTTTCAAATTTTCTTCCCCACCAAGTGGAAAATACATTACACATCAAAACTCAGTGCATGCACACACGTATATATACATTAAAAAACTAACATAATCTACTATGAGTTGCTATGATAGCTCCTATTCTATTCTACTTCATTTTCATTAAAAATGCTGTCTACACTCTCTATAAATTGATACATAATCCAGTATGGGTTGCAAAAGTCAGTCTGAAAAAACACTTTATTCAAATATTCTGGCTGTGCAGAGAAAACTGGTTAATGCTAAAAGATTTGCTTAGAAATCTTTAGAAACCTAATCGAGTCTGGAATCTAGGAATTTTGACTTGTGTTTCATATCAAGGTCAAGACTCTTAAAAACATTCCATCCCTTAACCTACAAGAAGGTGTGTCAACTTTTCTGGTAACAAGATGATTTCTCTACTCCAAAGGGCATTGCCAGTATTTTACTCCTATAGACTAGGCTGTCTGGTACAGTAAACCAGTTTATGTCAGGACACTAAAATAACTGAGGAATATGACAGGGTATCCACGCTGCCTCCTGCTGGAAGTTCTACCTGTCACTCTCCTACAACTGTATGCCTTGCATTCATCTATTTAACCAAGCAGTATAGTAACAGGAAAAAGAAATATGAAATTTGTGGGTAGTACTCTAATGCTTACCCTGGTGTCACTTTCTGTATATTTTAAGTAATCACTGTACAATGCAGAGGATACTGTTAAGTCCAGGGTTTAGATTATTCTAGTGCACTGAGAAGAATGTAAGAACATATACCTCACCTACTCCCAACACACTATGTCCTCTTTCACTTGCTATGTGATCAATGGACTGCTACAGTCCTTAAATGCTTTCCTAAATTCCTCTTCATTTTATAAGAGAAAGAGGACTCCAGGGGAAAAGCTGTAGGGCTTGATCAAAAAAGACAGGCAATGAAGGCTGGCATTCAATCATTGCCAGTGTAGTATGGGTTGGCAGCAAAAAAAAATGAAGTACATTTTAAGGATGTCTGCCACATTAACTTCAACCTAGTAGCTCCAATCTTCAAGTTTATATGGTTCTTATCTAGAAGTCATTTGAAAATACACCTGCACAAGTTGGGAATATCAATAAAAATTCAAGATGTAAATAAATAAATCCCTTGATCAATAAATCCCACTGCTAGAAATCTATCCTATATGTATATTTGTACTAATTATCTTATATATTTACTCAAGTACACAAAGATAAATGTACACAGATGCTCAACTGTAAGCACATAAAAGTGGAAACAATTTAGATGTACATCAACAAAGGACTGGTGAGTAAAAACAAATACTAAACTATTTTAGTAACTTTATCCTTGACTTCTATCCCAAACAAAGAATTGCTGCTATATTAAAGATACATTACTCACAGCCTCTGAGTTATCAATAAATGGATCTGTCTCATCATAGCCAAAGCCTATATCAATTAAATCTTGAAGCCGATCCTTCCGGTGTTTACGGGGTTTCCCACCCTGCAAAAAACAGATATGTTAGACCATTATCAGTATTCATGCTGTTTCCATAAACTTAAAAATACCTATCAGAAGGATTCCAAATAATTTCTGTAGATAATCCCCTCTCCAAGAGGTTGAATTTAAGTCCCCCCGCACTCTGAATGTTAAATTGTGCTTAGGGACTTGCTCTCAAAGAGTATGAAAGGAAGGGGACAAAGTAACTTTATGATGAAAAACCTGGCCAACACGACCTTGGCCAGGTGATCAAGTTCAACATCATCATGATAAATCGTGTTGATAGGATGTACCCTTGATATGATGTGATAAAAATGGCACCTTTGTGGTCTTCTCCCAAAGCCTAAAACCCCAGTTAACCACGAGAAAAACATCAAACAAACTAAACCAGGAAAAAAACAACAAACTAAATTGGGAGATGTTGTACCAACAATTGACAAGTATTCCTCAAAGCTATAGAGATAATTAAAGGAGATATCTGAAAAACTGTCATAGTCTAGATGAATCTAAGAAGACCTAAAAACTAAATGTGATATAGTATTCTGGATGGGATTCAGTACCTAAAAAGGGCATTAGGGATAAACTAGTAAAATCTGAATAAAACATGGAGTTTAATTAGTTGTAATGTAACAATGATGGTTTGTTAGCTGTAACAAATCTACTATAACAAACTTAAGATGTCAAAGGAGAGTAGGTGAGAAATATATGGGAAGTCTCTGTATTATCTTTCTAACTTTTCTGTAAATTCAAACTATTCATAATTTTTTTAAACACCCAGAATAATACACATTAGACATACAAGAAAATGAAACATAAGTATGTGCAAAAACTGGTATATCTGAGTAAGATCTGAAATCTGGTTAACTGTGTTGTGCCAAGGTCAATTTCCTACTCTTGATAACTATAGTTATGTAAGATATTGGGAGAAATTGGGTGACTGGTACAAGGGGACCTCTCTGTACTATACGTGCAACTTTATGTGTGTAGATTACTTAACTAAATAAAAACTTAAAAAAATTGTTTTTTTAAAAGAAAAACAACAATTTGGGTGCCTAGGTGGCTCAGTTGGTTATGTGTCCAACTCTTGATCTTGGCTCAGGTCTTGGTCTTAACCATTGTGTGTTCAAGCCCTCCCCTGGGCTCCATGCTGGGCACGGAGCCTACTTAAAAAATAAACAAATAGAGGCATGTGGTGGCTCAGTTGGTTAAAGTGTTTGACTCGCTTTTGGCTCAGGTCATGATCTCATGGGTCACATGGAATTGCGCCCTGTGACCGGCTCCATGGTTAGCGGGGAGTCTGATGATTCTCTCCCTCTGCCCTTGTCACCCCCCCTCAAATAAATAAATAAATCTTTAAATAAATAAATTAAGTAAAACAACAACAAAAAGAACCTTTAGTGTACATTCCATTATTCATGTCCTACTTTTTTTAAGATTTGAGAGTGCACAAGCAGGAGGGCACAAGCAGGGAGACCAGCAAAGGGAGAGGGAGAAGCAGACTCCCCGCTGAGCAGGGAGCCCCATGCAGGACTCAATCCCAGGACCCTGGGATCACGATCTGAGATGAAGCTAGACACTTAACCGACTGAGCCACCCAGGTGCTCCTATTCATGTCATACTTTATGAAGTCTTTATTATAAAGAACTCAGCCTATCTTAGGTATAAATGTTACGTGTATCCAAAAAGTTATATATAAGCTTGTTAAAGTAGTTTAAGTGAACAGGAAACCTACTAATATTATTGTGGCACTACTAAAACAAGTGTTTAGTTCAGTCTTTAAGATTCATTTTAGATATTCAAATATACTCACTTGAATTTAACTATACTTTCTAACCATCTCCTAACTCCTCCTGACCCCGATTTTTTTTTTTTTTTTTTTTTTAAGCACAGGAGTGGGCCATGGGGAAGAAGATGCTCAGAAAGAGGAGAGAAAACAGTAAGCAGTACGGATTCTGCCTACCAACATGGCACTACGGAACCAGAGTAAGTCCAGCAAAAAGCATGGGATGCATGTGAACCTCTCACTTAGTTTCAATTCTCAGCGTGTATCTCTCAGTGTAAAATGATTCCAATGGTGAAAGATGCATAAGTTTTGTGCAACATGGCTCTTAAATAAAAACAAACTGCTCTATCTTCTTTCCATGCAAAGAAATTATCTGCTCCAATGTTTGACAGAAAAATGATGTCATGCTGGACCTGCTGAGAGATGTCACCAACATGATGCCATCCCTTTCTAAATAATTCATAAAAGTGATTCTGATTAAATGTTATATTTGTGTTACATACAGATGTTAAAAAACCTAACCCCCATAAGCTATGATTTCATTGTATGCTTTCTGGAGGACAAAACAACACTATACCATTACCACCAAGAAAGTCATTATGGTGTGAGATGAAGTAGTGGTTCCCATATTTTTAGATTTTACAAGTCAGTAAATTTCAAAAACAAATCTGAAGACCGACACAAGGTGACAATCCTTGTTTCATTTTGCTAAGTAAGGCCATTAAGACATAACCTCACAATAACAATCCTTCTCAAGAAATACTAGTTGGCAACCTTAAACATATAGATACACATGTAACATATATACAAATACACACATATACACAGCATGTTTGTGTTTATACGCAACATACATAATAAATTGTTCTTATTTTTTCCATTTGCCAGGTCTGCAAACTGGAACCCTTACAACTAGGTAATAAACTACTGTTAGAATCAGAAGTAAAAAAAAAAAAAAAACAAAAAAAAACCCTCAACAAAACTCAAAATCGTAAGTCAGGAGACAGAGGTATTTCTAGGATAGGAGTTAATCTGTTGAGAAAAGTCACATACAAGCAATTAAGTACATGAGGGACTGTTTCACCCAAAAACCAGAGAGAGAGCTCTAAAAAGAATATAAAAACCCGGGCGCCTGGGTGGCTCAGTGGGTTAAAGCCTCTGCTTTCAGCTCAGGTCATGATCTCAGCGTCCTGGGATCGAGGCCCGCATCGGGCTCCCTGCTGAGCAGGGAGCCTGCTTCCTCCTCTCCCTGTCTCTCTGCCTGCCTCTCTGCCTACTTGTAATCTCTCTCTGTGTGTCAAATAAATAAATAAAATCTTTAAAAAAAAAAAAAGAATATAAAAACCCAAAGTATATAAAAACTAATATAAAAATATCTTAGTACATGAAAAAATACAAAAACAAATGAAGAATACTAGTCCTGTCACATATTAAATATATTTAAAGTTATGGGAATTAGCAACATAAAAAAAGCCATATATGATAAACCCACAGCTAACATCATCCTCAATGAGGAAAAATGGAGAGCTTTTCCCCTATAGTCAGAAACAAGACAAGGAAATCCACTCTCACCACTTTTATTCAACATAGTACTGGAAGTCCTAGCTACAGCAATTAAGACAAGAAAAAGGAATAAAAGGCAACCAAACTGGTAAGGAAGAAGTAAACTTTCACTATTGCAGATGACATGATACCATATGTAGAAAACCCTAAAGACTACCAAAAAACTATTAGAACTGATAAACAAATTCAGTAAAGTCAATTTACAGAAATAAAATCAATTTACAGAAATCTATTGCATTTCTTTTTTTTCCCTGTTTCTTTTTATAAAGATATATTTATTTATTTGAGAGAGAGCGAAAAAGGGCACAACTGGGGGGAGGGGGCAGAGGGAGAGAATCTTCAAGCAGACTCCCCACTGAGCAGAGTCTGACAGGGGGCTTGATCTCATGACCCATGAGATCACAACTGAAGCAGAAACCAAGAGTTGGACATTAAACCAACTGAGCAATCTAGGTGCCCCAATTCATTGCATTTCTATACGCTAAAAATGAAGCAGCATGAAGAGAAACTAAGAAAACAATCTCATTTACAATTGTACCAATAACAATAAAATACCAAAGAATAAACTTAACCAAGGAGGTGAAAGACTTGTACTCTGAGAACTAAGAAACACTGACGAAAGAAACGGAAGATGACACAAATGGAAAGATATGCCATGGACTGGAAGAACAAATACTGTTAAAAGGTCTATACTACCCAAAACAGTCTACAGATTTAATGTAAACTCTATCAAAACACCAACAGCATTTTTCACAGAACTAGAACAATCCTAAAATTTGTATGGAAGCCCAAAAGACCCCAAATAGCCAAAGCAAACTTGAAAAAGAAAAACAAAGCTGGCAGTATCACAGTCCCAGATTTCAAGTTGTATTCCAAGCTGCAGTGATCAAGACAGTACGGTACTGGCACAAAAACAGACACAAAGATCAATGGAACAGGTTAGAAAGCTCAGAAAAAAAAACCCATGGTTATAAGGTCAATTAATCTTCTTTCCACAAAGGAGGCAAGAATATACAGTGGGAAACAGTCTCTTCAACAAATGGTGCTGGGAAAACTCAACAGCAACATGCAAAAGAATGAAATTGGACCACTCTCTTACACCACACACAAACACTCAAAATGGATTAAAGACCTTAATCCATAGTCTGAAACCATAAACATACTAGAAGAGAGAGCACAGGCAATAATCTCTCTGACATCAGCCATTGTACCATTTTTCTAAATGTGTCTCCTAAGGCAAGAAAAACAAAAGCAAAAATAAACTACTGGGACTACAACAAAATGAAAAGCTTCTGTACAGCCAAGGAAATAATCAACAAAACCAAAAGACAACCTTACTGAGTGAGAGAAGATATTTGCAAATGACATACCCAGTAAGGGGTTAATATCCAAAATGTATAAAGAACTTATACAACCTGACACCAAAAAAACAATAATCTAATTAAAAAACAGGCAGAAGACATTAATAGACATTTCTCCAACAAAGACAGAGGGATGGCCAAAAGACACATGAAAAGATGCTCAACATCACTCATCTTCAGGGAAATGCAAATCAAAACCACAATGAAGTATCACCTCACACCTGTCAGAATGGCTAAAATCAAAACCACAGAAACAAGTGTTGGCAAGGATGTGGAGAAAAAGGAACCCTTGTGTATTGTTGGTAGGAATGCAAACTGCAGCCACTCTGGAAAATAGTATGGAGGTTCCTCAAAAAACTAAAAAAAATAGGATTATCATGTGATGCAGTAATTCCACTACTGGGTATTTACCTGAAGAACATGAAAACACTAATTCAAAAAGATGTATGCACCCCTATGTTTATTGCACCATTGTTTATAATAGCCAAATTATGGAAGCAGCACAAGGGTCCATCAGTAGATGAATGCATACAGATGTAGTGTGCATGTACACACGCACGTGCGCACACATGCGCGCGCGCGCGCGCGCACACACACACACACACACACACAGGAATATTATTCAGCCATAAAAAAGCACAAAATCTTGCTATTTGCAATAACATGGATGGATCTAGAGAGTAAAGTGTTAAGTGAAATAAGTCAGAGAAAGACGAATATCATATGATTTCATATATATGTGAATTTAACAAACAACAGAAATGAACAAAGGGGGGAAAAAAGAGAGAGAAACCAAAAAATAGACTTTTAACTATGGAGAACAAACAGATGGTTACCAGGGGAGAGTTGGAGGCTGAAATAGGTGAAGGGGATTAAGAGTATACTTATCTTGATGAGCACTGAAGAATACAGAGAATTATCAAATCATTATATTGTACACCTGAAACTAATGTAATACTATATAGTTGCCTAGCCTATACTGTTATTAAAATTTAAAAATAAGTTATGGGAGTTAAAATCATTATACCAGGAATATAAGAATAAACATAAATGGACAACAATGTTCAGAAACTTACCATATAGTATGTAAGAATTTAACATGAGAAAGGCAACATTACAACTCAGTGGAGTAATTAATAGATCAAGTAAATGGAATTAAAGATGCTTATATCATCTATCAAATTATAAACTTTTTAAATTCTGGCAAAATGGGTAAGAAACAGGACCGCTCAAGCACTGCTAGTAACAGAATACCATGAAACTCTACTGGAAAGCAATCTGAAAAAATCTGCCAAGAGTTCTGCCAAGAATTCTCACATGTTCTCCTTTTGCTTCTTCTTTATTTTCCAAACTTTCTATGAAGTATTGTCACAATGGAAATATACTAAAATAATTTTTAAAACCTTTTACCATATTTGACCTGATAATTCTATGTAAGCTTATTTCAAACCACTACTTAGATTCAAGAATATCTGTTAAGAAACTTATGCTATAGAAAGTATTATGTTGGGGTGCCTGGCTGGCTTAGTATGTGGCTCTTGATCCTGGGGTCATGAGTTCAAGCATCATGTTGGGTGCAGAGATTACTTAAGTAACTAAAATTTTTAAAAAGAGAGTAATACATTATATTATTTATAAGTTGTTATAATATATGTAATAAAATATTTATTATATATTAATATTAATTATGTATGATATATTTCTGATACTATAATAAATATCAGAATTTAAGATAAAAAGACGTAGGGAAGCAAACCATAAGAGACTCTTACCGACAGAGAACAAACTGAAGGTTGATGGAGGGAGGTGGGTAGGAGGTGGGCTAAAGGATGATGGGCATTAAGGAAGGCACTTGTTATGATTAACACTGGCTGTTGTATGTAAATGGTGAATTACTCAATTCTACTCCTGAAACCAATATTACTCTATATGTTAACTAACTAGAATTTAAATAAAAGTTTGAAAAATAAAAATAAAATACAGTGTATTAATAGAAAAAAAGAATTTAAATTTAAGTATGAAAAGTCCTGTCTTGAAGAAACTTAAAACAAGACAATCTACTCAACAAATTAACTAAGTACCTGCCAAGTGCCAGTCTTCATGGATTTTACAGTATTGTAGACAGGAGAAAAATTAAACAAGTAATTACAGTAATGATAAATAGTAGAAATGAAAGTATAGGTGGTACTAGATTTTTTTTTAAGATTATTTATTTATTTATTTGACAGAGAGAGAGAGAGAGAGAGAGATCACAAGTAGGCAGAGAGGCAGGCAGAGAGAGAGGAGGAAGCAGGCTCCCTACTGAGCAGAGAGCCTGATGCGGGGCTCGATCCCAGGACCCTGAGACCATAACCTGAGCAGAAGGCAGAGGCTTTAACCCACTGGGCCACCCAGGAGCCTGGTACTAGATCTTTTTAACAGAGGACTTAACCAAGGCTTTCCTGAGATGTTTATGCCCACCCAAGGATGAGTGGAAGTAATCCCTTGTGGAACTACTGAAAAGATTAGAACAGGGAAGTAATCTGACAGATTAGTGCTTAACAAAAATCACTCCTACTGTTGTGGTGGGGAATGAACACAGATAGGAAGGAGATCAGTTAGGAAAGGAAAAAATTATTTGCAAGAAAGTCCTAAGTTGGGCACCTGGGTGGCTCAGTGGGTTAAAGCCTCTGCCTTCGGTTCAGGTCATGATCTCAGGGTCCTGGGATCGAGGCCCGCATTGGGCTCTCTGCTCAGCAGGGAGCCTGCTTCCTCCTCTCTCTCTGCCTGCCTCTCTGCCTACTTGTAATCTCTGTCAGATAAATAAATAAAATCTTAAAAAAAAAAAAAAGAAAGAAAGTCCTAAGTTACTGGGTACATAAAAAAATGTATTTAAGTCCCGATGATGATGATGATGATGATGATGCCAGCTACTACTACTATTATTAACTTGAGAGAGAAAGAAATAGCAGGAACAGGGGGTGGGGAAGAAGCATGCCCCCTGCTGAGCCAGGGGCCCAAGGTGGGGTTTCATACCCAGACTCTGGGATCATGACCTGGGCGGAAGGCAAATGCTTAACCAACTGAGCCACCCAGGCCTCCTGCATTAGGACCTATTCTAAGTGTAACTACCTATTATTTCCTATTTGCCAAATGGGAAAAGCTAAAGCTTGGAAAGGGCAAATAACCTAAGATCACAAGGAAAGTAACTTGAGCCAATCTTCAAGCTCATGACTACCTGACTTCAAAGTGTCACTCTATTAAAGTGTACAGAGGAAGGGTGCTTGGGTGGCTCAGTCCGTTGAGTGCCAGACTCTTGATTTCGGCTCAAGTCACAATCTCGGGGTGGTGGGACTGAGCACCAAGAAGGCATTAATTAAATGCCTTCTACATGTTGATTTAAACTACCTTTCCAACTTTTTCTTACAATTTGCATGGGCTCTGCAATCAGTTGGGGAGTTTGCCTGAGATTCTTTCTCTCCCTCTGTCCCTCATCCCCATTCTCACTCATTCTCTCTCTAATACATTTTTTTTTTAAGTTCTATAAGAGAAGTTACAGACTCTCTTGGGGTCATTTTCCCCCTTGGAGACACCTTAACTCAATACCAAAAACTGAAACCAGTGTCCCCACTGTCAGTCACCTCCAAATTAGATTCTCCCACTTGACATTCCCACTTTATTCATTCCATTCTTCTGTCTTAACACTCCACTGTTAGCTAAAATTTAAAAAGACTGATGATAACAAATGTTAACAAGGATGTGGAGCTAATAAACTCTCCTACATGGCTGGTGCAAAATGATACAGGCACTCTGGAAAACAGTTTGGCATTTTTTTTCTAAAGTTAAACATACACTTCCCATATGACCTAACAATCTCACTCTTATTATTTAGTCAAGAAAAATGACAACATATGGTCACACAAAGACCTGTACTCTAATGTTTAGAGCACCTTCTTCATTCATAGCAGCCAAGAACTAGAAACCACCCAATACCCATCATCCAATGAATGGATAAACTGTGATACATCCATAAGAAAGAATTACTATGCGGCAATACAAGGGAAGGAACTGCTGGTAACATGCAACACATGGATGAAAGTGAAAGGGGCTAGACACAAAAGACTTTAAGATTTCCATTTATAGAAAACTCTAAAAATGGAAAAACAAAAAACCTATACAGACACAAAGAAGATCTAAGATTGCCAGGGACCAGGGCTAAAGGGAGAGGATTATTTGTAGAGAGGTAAAAGGGAATCCTCTGGAAAGATGAAATTGTTCTACATCATGTTTGTGATAGTGGTTATACGACTGTGATTTGTCAAAATCCATAAAGTTGTATAATTAAAATGAATTAATTGTATGTACTTAAATTATCTTCCCAGAGTGCTGATTTTTAGAACCCCCTCATGCTGACTTCTACTTCAACTCTCTCCCCACAAACCTGTGTTCATGTGAACATTCACATCTACAATTTCCTTTCCATTCCACCTCCCATTACTATGTCAGCCATTGTTTTTCACATAAATGCAATGAATGTCTTAAACAGCCCCTCTTCCCTCATTTATCCTAACTTCTCCTGCATAATATCATAAAATACCATTTCATCATTCCCCTGCTCAAAATGCTTCGAAGCATCTCAGCTGTTATAAAATAAATCCAAAACACTTAATATGGCATTAATTAAATGCCTTCTACATGTTGATTTAAACTACCTTTCCAACTTTTTCTTACAATTTTCCAACTTGAACACTTTGATCCATTCAATCTCTGTCCACTCTCCTCCTAAACACACTTAAGCTTATGTTTCCTCTGCCTTCGCCTTATTGTGAATAATCTCTTACTCCTCTCTCAATTCTCCTACCTTTCCCAGCTGGTAAGTTTTAAACGTTTTCACCTTGATGCTTTCTACTTAAAATCAAAATGATCTTTTTCTGCTCTCCTAACATATCTTTTGTCTAGGCACAGCTAGCTGCCCGTAAAACCTACCTAGAGAAAACTAAAATGCAAATAGGTTCTGTCGGAATGGGCACAATCACACATATGCAGAAGTACAAATAACGCATAACGAGAGAGATTTAGGAACATTTAAGTCTAGTCAAGGTGATCAGCAGTTACCACTGGAAAGTATAGCTGTTATTAATAGTTATGAGTCCATAATCTAATATATACAATAAAATGTCTAATTAAGTAAATGTGAATCAATGGTAGTAAACAAAATGGCTAAAGCTTTACTTAGTGGTAGTAGTATTAATCTCAATAACCATTCTTCTCAAAAAAGGATCTTGCAAGTCTAAGATCTTCACCAAGCATCCTATCAATTATAGCATCATAACAATAATGAAGGTATAAATTACATATACTATGACGCATTCAATGTTAGCCATTTTAAAATAATGTGGTACAGGAATATTTAATAATACAGAAGGCAAAAAAGCAGATTACCAAATGCTATGTATAGTTAGGCTAGACACAGAAAAGGTAATAGTCAATAAGCATTTGACAGTGTTCAACTTAACTGGTAATTGTGGAGATGACATTAAAATAGTAAGATCTTGCTTTTTTAATTCTCCAACAGTAGGATCTCATTTATGAGAAACACAACACAGCAATATATGCCTATAGATGTGCATAAAATGCTCAAAAAATTCTAACAAGCAGATCACCATGGTTATTACCAATAGGGAAGGGGATATAATTGGAGGCAATGGTGAAGGAAGATTGTGGCTTAATATGTATTATTTGATTTTTTTTTTCCTTTGGTAGGAACTGGAAAACCTGCTGGACAAATGGTAAAAGAGCTATAATACTCTGAATTTGTTTCTAATAACAGGAATGTATCCATGTATTACTGGGATGTCTAAAAAAAATGTTTTTAAGTTCAGGAGAGCACATCTGTAAGCATACAATCATTTTTTAAAAAGTCCTGAAAGGATACACAACCAACTATTAACAGTGGTTATGGCTGGCAGTGGGATTATAGATGATTAGGTGATTTTTGTTTTCTTCTGTTTATCTGTATTTATATAGTCTTTTACAGTGAACAAAATCTTTGAAATATGTAAATGCTTACATAAGTATATCTCTAGGAAAAGAAACTCCAACAGTGATTATTATCTCTGAGGATGGAACTGGTTAGCTGGGAGTTGAAAATAGGAGGAAGACTTACATCATATTCCCTTTGTTATCTTTTGAGTTTTTGTTAAGTACATGTATTACCTATTCAAGAACCTTATTTTCTTGGTTCTGGACCACCAAATGTTCAATACCATTTGGGTTTTCACTCTGTTTATGGTTCTGCTTCCTAGTCCCACAGTGGGGAAAGAGGTTAGGACAAGCTGTACTTGACACACTCACTCCTGAGTAGTTCGTTCTTAATTTCCTCCCCAAGAGCCAGGATTAAATAGTCTTTCCTCTACCTATCAATGGCTTTCTGCCAAAGCATTTACTGTCAGGCACAGCACACTTCCTCCCTTCATCACGGAGGCCAACAGAGTAGAGTTTTCTGGCCTCAATTTACTTTTCCTCATCTCCTGGCCTTCCTGGAAACACTTCTCCCTTGGCTCGCCCTTTGCCTCACCTCCTCTTCTCTATTCTCCACCCTCTAGTTCTCTAGTTCCCCAATTCTGCTTAAGTCCAGTGATATGCAAATGGTATAAATTAGAACCAAACGCTGGAGAGCTGCCAAAAAGACCATTCACAAATATTAAAATTCCACCTAAAGGAACTCAAGATAGACGGCAAGGGATTGTATTATAGTGTCCTTCCCAGTAGGCCTGTTTTGAACTGGCCTCTTTTCCAGCAGCCTTAGCAAGGAGACTCCCCGCAGTAGAATCAAAGTCTTATTTGGTAAATTCCCTGGATCGCTGCAGTTGTTGATGTTTCACAGTTTAAACAATAAATGCCTCTGATAAAAACACAAAGTTTATTTTCCAAATTAAAAAAGAAAACCTTGAGTTTTGCTACACCTAAAATGAAGAACCCCCTTTAAATCTATTCCCCTAGGGCACTCGTTTACTATGACTCAGAAGAAAATGACTTACTGAATCATTAGTACCTGTTTAACCTGATAATCAGTGTTTCAAGCCAATGCTACCTGATTACACTATAACACTGAGCTGGAAAACAAACAAGGGGTAGCTGGGTGGTTTAGTTGGTTGGACATTTTGGCTCAGGTCGTGATTTCATGGGTTGTGAGATCAAGCCCCCATCACCCCGTGCTCAGCGGGAGTCCACTTGAATATTCTCTCCTCCTCCCCATCCACTGCCCTCTAAAAGAAAATAAATAAATAAATAAATAAATAAGTCTAGAGAGGGAGGGAAGGAGGGGAGAAAGAAAGAGAAAACAAGATGTTCTTCGTACAGGACCCCCTCCTCCAGTTGCCTCCAGGTAATAAAAAACCTAACAAGCAATGTTCATTGATCACCTATGGAAGACAGGTGAAGCATGACACTGAATGCTAAGGCTCCAGTCTTATAACTGAGAAGAAAACATCTCCTGGTCATCCAGCTTCCTTATTTGTCCCAGCCCAGTTACAACCTTATCCTTTCTCCATTTCTGTTGATTTCCTTAACCTACCGATAGAAAAGAGGAAAAATTTAAGTCAGTGGAAAGACAGCCAAGAGGTGACTTAACAGCACAGACACAGTATAAACAGATTTCTTTAATCACCCCTTAGGATATAAGGCCTTCCTTCCAAATACCCTAAAACTGCTTGTTCTCGATTGTTCCTAATGGATTTAAGGAAGTTGAAGAGAATTTGTTTAACTCAAAAAGGCCAAGGAACTGAAAGGGCATGTCATGGAAAGTGATTATAACTGGCAACAGCAAAAGAGAAAACTATTACTTAAAAATTCTTCCTTGTCCTGTATTTAAGAACCCCCCAACCTTAGTTTATTTGAAAAGGTCATGATGTTTTTGCTGTATATGTAGTATCACACCACATATAGTAATGTTGTTGGCTTATCAAAGTGAAGTACACTGGTGCTTCATAAGTAGAATTTATTTTGTGGTGGTGTTAACAAGTATTTATCTAAACTGTTTTACTCAGTCCTACCATGTTGATCTTTATGGACCATCCTAACATAAGGCCAAACATACAGAGGAAAACCAGCCAAGGAAGCGCTAACCCCTCAGCAAGTGTAGATGATCATCTAATGTGAGTAACTAGAGAATTCTTAAACCTTCCAGGAAGAGTGCATAAATGTTTTCTCACATCCACTTGTGTCAGTCTCATATTTGGGGACACTTTTTAAACAAGCCATAATTATTTCAAGTGTAAAAGCATATTTCCTTTCCACTCAATTGAGTAGTATTTACTGTGAAGAAGTCACTCATTGGAAATTACACAATTATACCAAATATTCCCCTTTTCTTATTGCAGCATTATTTACAGTGACCAAATTATGGAAGAAACCCAAGTGTCCATCAGTAAATGAATGAATAAAGACAAAGTGGTGTATATGTGCACACACACACACACACACACACACACACACACACTCTAGAATATTACTTAGCCATAAAAAAAGAATGAAATCTTGCCATTTGGGACAACATGGATGGATCTAGAGGACATAATGCTAAAGTCAGTTAAAGAAAAATACTATATGATTTCACTCATATGTGGAATTTAAGAAACAAAAGAAATGAACAAAGGAAAAAAGAGACAAACCAAGAGACTCTTAACCATAAAAGAACAAAGTAATGATTACCAGAGTTGAAGTGAGGGGGAGGACGGGTAAAATAGATCCAGGGGATTAAGAGCAAACTTATCATAATGACCACCAAGTAAAGTACAGAATCGCTGAATCCCTGTTTTGTATACCTGAAACTAATATAACACTGCATGTTAATTATACTGGAAATAAAATAAAATAAAAAGATATTGCCGTTGTTTAAAACATATCAGGACAAAATCAATTTTAAAAGCCATACAACAAGAAAATCAAGATTTTTTATAAATATACTTTGTTTTTTTATCTAAAACAGTATTAACTCCATTTAAACTGCTTTATTTTTTTTCAACTGCTTTATTTAGAAGACTGCTCAGAATTACTTTTATACCATCAAATCTACTTTTTACCTTCCCTTTTAAAATAACTATGAAGCTATTAGGGCTCTGAGAGTTTAAAATCACATAGAATTAAGCATTAAATGTGGTATTCAAAGTCTATACGGTAAAGTAAATGGATTTTAAAGTCATAATGTGATTTCAGAAATGCTAATAAATGCTTGGCAGAATACATGTCTTCCTATACCACAGGTCATTCAGATTCAAACAGTCTTAGCTGAGCCACTGCTAGGCACCAGATACTGTGCTAAGCACTTTCATTTAGATTATTGAATTTATATACAATTCTAGAATAGGATGATGTTTCAAGATGGCTGGGGTAACAGAGTGAGAAAAATCACTAAAAGAAATCTTCCACCCACCAGAGGTGACCCTATGCCCTAGAAGGCTGAGAACAAGTGCAAAAAGCATTCACTGAGCTATGGTATATACGGCCTCGGAAAAAGGATACACAATCTACAAACCACTTAAGTACTGAGCTAGAAATCCAGGATATCCAGGAAAGTAGGATATTTACCCTAAACATCTGAAGCCTTAAAATTGCCAATGAGGAAAAGAACACAAGCTTCTTTAAAATGTATCCTGCTTCCTTCCTACAGTAACCCAACAAGAAAAATTTGGAGCCTGTAGAGAAGTGTCAAAGCTGGACTTAGCTCTGTAATAAGATTTATGTACAAAAACCAATTTAGTGTACACCAGGTAAAATTAAGAACCAAATAGTTAACATTACTCTTTTCCCAAGAAAAGATGTAGCAATTGATGCTGAACATGCGCTGTCACATTACCTGAAGAGTAACATAAAAGGAAACAAGACACAGGCAATAAAAACAGGACAGGATACAGGGGGAAAAAACAAACCATTCGGTACAGAGTGCTATTTTTAATAATTTCTATTACTGCATTTCAACTACCAGGGCTGTCTCAATCCTTCTTCCCCATGCAACTGATGCAAGAGAAAGGACACATTCTAAGCTCAAGGGTTCTCCTTCCTTCTTCTACAAGTGGAGGCCTGTTCCACTTCACACAACTCCTCTCCAGCACAAGCAACAGCTACACATACTCAAGACCACAAGAAGCCCATAAACTTGCCTCCCAGCACTCCAACAAACCACTCAATTCATTGCTAACATCACTTAGAGACCCAGGCTCCCCTCAGTGCATCTTATCTATCCCCACATCTGGAAACCCCCAATGGAGTTTAACTTGTTCAGTTCTCGAAACTTCCTGCAAATACATTCTCCTCCACAATGGAAATGGCATCCCCTCCCACTTGTAGCAACCATTCTGTTCACAGAAGAGAAGGGGCAGAATATAAGCATAGATGGACTGATGAGTTAAATAAATTAGAAAAACAGAAAACCGGGCGCCTGGGTGGCTCAGTGGGTTAAAGCCTCTGTCTTCGGCTCAGGTCATGATCTCAGGGTCCTGGGATTGAGGCCTGCATCGGGATCCCTGCTCGGTGGGGAGCCTGCTTCCTCCTCTCTCTCTGCCTGCCTCTCTGCCTACTTGTGATCTGATCTCTCTCTGTCAAATAAATAAATAAAATCTTAAAAAAAAGAAAAAAAAACAGAAAACCAAAAAACAGTGAAGCAAGTATACCAATGTCTCCAACTAGGGCTTGAGAGCTGGATGTAGCCCACAAATGTTTTGTTTTGTCCAGCAGGTGTTTTAACTAGAAGCCAACATTTAAAAGTAAGAAAAGAAAGAAGGAAATCCAGATTTCAGCCTTCTTCTGAGAAATGTAAAGATCTGGCAACCCTAAGCCCAGGTCCCTGTGAAGTGACAAGGGCTGGAGCTGAGCAGCAGCTGACCCCTAGTTCAGATAATCCCCCACCTGGCCTGCTTCACTGGTGGTTCAGTAGGCATCTTGGAGACATCTGACTTTGCTACTGCTGAACTAGAGAACACAAAAGGAACTATTAGACAGTAAAGTATAGTCAATAAAGATCTTGAGTGATTGTTTACGAGTGATCTTTTATGAGAGCCTAGCACTGGACAAAGTGTACTCTCCCATATCACTTTTGGCCCAATAAGTTTCTTAAAGGATTCCAAATAATTTATTGTGGTCTTTAAGAAAACCCTAATAATTAAAAAGAACCTGTAAACAGTGATTGAAGGGCTAAAAATAAAGGCCATTTGGAACAGAATGTCTGAAGTTTAAGATCAAAATCCATGGGGTGGTCAGCTAATAGAAGTTAAAAAAATCCCACATGTGTTTATGTTAAAAAGAATTTATGACATGTACAGAATAAGAGCAGTTCTCTACGAGAGCGATAATAAACAGTATTTCATATTTAGATAGGACTTTAAATATTTCCAACATTAAAATCTATTTTTTCATCTGATGTTGACAAAATCCCTGTGCTATAAATATAGTTGGCTAGACAGATCTTGTTTTCTCCTCAGATACCAAAGCATAAAAAAGCCAAGAGCCTGTACTAAGGTCACCCAGCTAGTTAATATGGCAAAGACAGGATCAGAATTCAGCTGTGTTAACTAATAATCCTGTGCTCCTTCTACTACATAACATTGTTGCTGCCTTTTATCCACTGGATATCCTACAAAGGGTAGAAAAGCTATTCCGGGGATTACAGAGAAATGTGGTTCCACAGGAGACTGGAAGAATCCATTCAATGACTCTGCACCAAAGTCTCCAAAATTCCTTCCAATTTCAAGAATGAACTGGCCCTTCTACTCACTTTCAAATCCCCAGTCTTTCAATTCTATAGACACTGCTTGGTATGACATTTGCGAGTCATATGTATGTCTCATTTTCCCAATTATTTTGAAAATTCCAGAAGAGAGCGACTATCATGCCCCTTTGTATGCCCAATGTAAAATGCTCAAATACTTTTTCTATACACAAAACTTAACAAAAAACTGCACCTCTTGTTCCAAGAAACAAAGACTTAGAAGCAACCTTAAGTGATTTTCAGAATTATGACAAGGATATATAAATTATTATAAGAAACAACAGTAAGAGGGAAAGGTGGCTAGTTTTATGTTTTATAAGCCTCCAAGAATTAAGTCCTCTTTTTATCACTGCCAAAAAAAAATTTTTTTTTTAAAGATTTTATTTATTGATTTGACACAGAGAGAGAGATCAGATCACCAGTAGGCAAAGAGGCAGGCAGAGAGAGAAGAGGAAGCAGGCTCCCCACTGAGCAGGGAGCCTGATGCAGGCCTCGATCCCAGGACCCTGAGATCATGACCTGAGCCGAAGGCAGAGGTTTTAACCCACTGAGCCACCCAGGCGCCCCCCAAAAAAATTTTTTTAAGGGAAATGTATCCTTGGTGTGTTAACATTTTGTAAGATTTTACATGCAATATTTAAAAGTTTATTTACTTAAAATATAAATATACATATAATATATGCATAAGTATAAACAAACATATACACATCTGAATTTGCTACCCCTGAACACCAAAAAACCACAGTTGTTTAGAAGTCATCTTTTGGGACAGCTCCGAGCCTAGAGCTGGATGAAGCATCTTCTCCCAGGTCACTTTTAGCTGAATGGTTTTCTTACAAGGGTCCAAATAATTTGTTATAATATACATATTTAATGCCTATAATACTCATGGCACATAAGGGCTTCATGAGGTAGGACATTTTAAATCTCTACTTAGAATGGAAATAAGAGTAGCCAAAATAAAAATCTAGAAAAGAATTATAGCCCATTAATTTAAATTATAACAAGAGCAACATTTTATCCCTGCACATCGACACTGCCTGGAGATATCCCAATTATTTGGAACTCAATTTTACACATCAACCAACTTCTTCAGAACATTGGTTTTTCCATGCCAAGTATGATCCCAGGGCTCCCCAAGATGATTTAATGCTAACTCTGAGGCAGTACATCACATAATGAATCACATTATTTATAGGATCATATGCTAGGAATTTTTCCATTTGCAAAGGACAATTCTAATCCTTAGTTTTAAAATCTATAGAAAAGTAAGCACTCTAATGTAGTGCTGGAGGGAATGGAAACTGGTAACTTAGGAACTGGTAATTTGGTAATATATACCCAAACTAAACAAATGCATAAATCTTTTGACCTAAAAATTCCACTTCTAGGAATCTGTCCAACAAATAAACTTGCAAATATGTGAAATGCCATGCTATTAAGTAATTTACTGTAGCACTATTTATAAGAGCAAATTTTTGGAAACTACTTAGATCATCTGGGGACTGGTTAAATAAATTGTGGTATGTCCATACAATTGAATACTATGCAGCCCTAAAGAGAGAGAGATGAGAAAGCTCTCTTTGTATGATATGAAAAAATCTCCACGTTAGAGTAACTGAAAAAAGGCAAAGAGCAGAACTGCATCTTCTGTAATATGTGTAAAAAGAGATGTGGGGGTGGGGCTAACACATGTATATACAGAGAGACACATTTCTGACAGGACCCCCCAAAACATTATATGCCTCTAGGAAGTAAGGTTATGTGGGTGAACAAAATGAAAGACTTTTCACTCTATAATTTTTGAGTTCTGAACCATGTAAATATATTGCCTGGTTAAAACATTAAATTTAACCAATGTATTAACTTATATAAAAAAGTCACAGGGGTGTCTGGGTGGTTCAGTCAGTAGAACATGTGACTCTTGGTCTTGGGGTCATAAGTTCAAACCCCACCTTGGGTGTAGAGATTACTTAAAAATAAATATCTCAAAAAAAAAAAAACCATAGTATGTTAGGATTTATAATTTGAGAACATTATATTGTAATTAAACACTACAGTTTAAGTAACAACTTTTGCTACTCTTTCCATCAAAACACCCACCAGCCCATCCCTAAAATTTTTATATAGTCACAGAATATAAAGCCAGAAGGAGCCTTGAAAGATTTTCAAAAAAAGAAAACCGGGACCCAGAAAGGTTAAATAACTTTACCAAAGAACAATTTGTAGATTGTGAAGTATGGCCTACAACCTGACCTACATTCCAAAGTATTCTTATACATTTCCCCCACCCCAAACAGATTCATTAGCACAAGGAGCCAACAACGGTCAACCAAGATCCCAGCTGCATGTGAAGGATAACATGAATGACAGGGCTAGTGTAAGCTGACCTCCTGTATTTGTGAGATACTTTTCAATGCTCAGAGAAGAACCAGAAGGGGTCTTTCGTTTCATGAGATATGATTTAGCAAAGTGCCATGGAGTAAAGCCATAGGATAAAGATGGGGAGTGAGGGAGCTTTCCTACAAACTCAATTATTCAAGAAAATGTGAGAAAAATGTTAAGCAACTTCACGATCAGGTAATTAGAATTCACTTTCGTATTAAAACAAATATCAAGCTACTTATGGCATAGGATGTAAAATGTATGTGAATGTTTAAGGTAAACAAGATACTTTCAAAGAAATTTCATGCTGCTGCTGAATGATCTGATCCCAGAATGCGGATGTTGGAAATACACACATTCATTTTCTTAAACTCAAGAGAGGCAGGAAGGCTTGAGAACTACTACACCAAAGGAATTAAAGCAGCCTTCTCAATGGCAGTAGAAAAGGCAAAGGATTAGAGGTAGACAGACCTGCCTATGCTGCCTGGTTCTTGCCACTTTGTGACCTTGGGCTCAGAGCCACAGTTTCTTCATTTGTAAAATGTGGTCAATATTACTTACCACATAGTTTTACTATAAAGATGGGTGATAATATATGTTAAGCAAGCTGCCTGGACTCTAGGAGGAGTACAATAAATGATGAGTACTATTATAGCCACCACAAACCTATCAGAATCTTTGTCTAACCACTTATTTGGATTCAATTTATGAGAACAAAATAAGGTGGGCAATGGATATTATAAGCCTTCCCAACTAGTCACCAGGTGGGGAAAAAAAAAAACAACTAAGGTAAAATTACCTAAATGAAGAGTATATTATACTCACATATTTCATTTCAAACTTCTTAGCCAACATTTCCACTTCTTGCCTCTCTTGATGTTCATCATTAAATGGGTCTTCTGTGTGAATGGGCTTCTTCTGATTCAAAGTAAACAGGAAAAGAAATAGAAGTATTAATATTACTTCAACCAGAGTTGAATATATCCTTAAATTTAATAATTAGAGTCAAAATTTCCAAGTATTAACAAATAAGTTAGACACATTAAAAGTAACTAGAAAGAAATGTTGGTTTGTAGCAAAAATACTTGCACTTTTAATGGATTCTTACACATTCTCAAGTTTTTCATTGGTTCAGAACTCAACAAATCAAATTGTCTCCTCCTACAAAATAATCTATGGTCACCCCCTCCAAAATAAAAAGGCCAAAAATTCTCCAAGAAAATTAGGTAAAAATGAAAATCCCGCTTATAACTCTGGTTTGAGATCTTCCCCCCAAAAATGACTGCGTTGGTCAGGAAATGCTTCCCAAAGGATCTCCAGGTTACTAATCGGCACCAACCCTGAATCATCCACCCTGAGCTATCACAAGGGCACCCGCTGCTACAGCCTTCTGCGGAGGCCCGGCATCAAAACCTCAATCTACGTCACCTCCTTCTTGTCCATCAATATTCATTCAGGGAGTACATTACTACTCTTAAACAAATCTAGAAAAGTGAAAGCTACAAAGAGATTATATTACCGTGCCTTCCTTCTAGCAGGGAGAATGAAAGTTTATCATAATACATGGTTTTAAAAAACCACACAAACAGCTAAGATCCCACATTTACCATCTATTTACCAAAACAAACAAACAAACAAAAGGTAAATCACTACCTTTATTCAAGTTTACTATTTTAGCAGACACTTTTCATATACACAAGGGTTTTCAACACAAAAAAAGGAAAAACAAGGAGCTGCATATGAATAAAAATGCTACTGTATCTAATTATGGACAACTGACTAGAAAGTTAATCTTGGCTAGAAGGTTTTACTGAAGTAGCATCTTCAAGTAATTAAAAATACAGAATATTACAACTGAAATACTGGATACAGATTTGGCTGAACATGAAGAAAAAAATGCAGAGGGGACAAAGATCTGCACACTTTGGAACTGACACACTTCATCCTGGATATGAAGGCTGAGATATGATTAGTTTAAAAATATGACAGAAAAATATGAAGAGAATGAATACAAAACAATTCATCAGACCTAAAGTATTAGAATAAAGGGATACTCTTAAACCTTAAAAAATTAATCTTAGAATCAATGTTTCAAATTATCTATTGTAATAAGTAATGTATTTACAGAATCCTTTATCCCAGTCGAAGCTACCAGTGGAATAAATATGTATAACCTGAAAGGAATAAATAAATCAGCAGGAAGAGACCAATAATGAAATAAATTCTAGGCATGTTCAAGAGATAGCCTTAACTTAAGACTAAAAGGACAGTGTGCAACCAACCACCATGCCTTGACATTATCAACTGTTGCTTCATGTCACTGTGAAGTCCAAATACAAGGTCTTATTACTGGGCTGGCCCATTTTATAAGTGAAATATAAACACACAGACGTATATTTTTTTAATAACAACCACTTTACACGCCATTATATAACATTCTGTATAGACTTTATAAAGGAGTCAAGAATAAATCTCTTTCTCTTGACAGTATATAAAAATAGAGTTAAGAAAAGTGACTCACTTTTTTCTCATAGTTAAGAAATAAACCCCTACCCACAATCAAGGCTCTAAGTGAGCTTTATGTTTTTCACGTGAAAAGATATCCTGCAAATCAGTAAATATCAAAATTACCAACTACCCATAGGCAGTCACATTATTGAAATTTTCCCCTTTGATGTTAACTCATTAACACCATCTTCAGGAGGTCTTTCAGATGTTATCGAAAATATGCAGTATGACAAGCAATGGAATAGCACAGAATTCTCTAACAGTGTAACTATACTGACACTACAATCACTTATTTTTCTTTTTATAGTAAATGCTCAATTAATCACATTCGCAAGAGGATGTTCTGGTTAACTGATTCTCTGGTTTACTACGAGTTAAACAAAAATTATTTGCATATCAATTACTGCCAGAACTTATTTCTAAACTGTGCTATTTCTCTTTAGCTAGAAATGGTGAACAAATTAATCTTCGAGGATAGAGACGATTGCAGTGCCCCAGTCTTCATCCTGAACCACCTCAATCAGGGCTTAGTAAAAGGTTTAGCTAACCTGCGTCCTTACAACCTGACAAGAAGGGGTTTTGTTTTTCATATTTTGCCAACGTACGCTTATTTAACTGTACTTTTCTGCATTTTAAAAAAAGTAACAAGAGTATACAAAAATTCTGATTGCATTCAGTTAATCTGGGTTTTACTGCTCATATTTATGAAGGGGGATGATTTAAATGCACCCCAATATAGGTGGTATTCACATGCGACAGATTTATACCTATACCTATCAACTAAAATCTTAATTCAGTGATAGATGGCTATTTCAAAATTTAGAATCTTTATTCTTTCATTTTATACCATCACTCCCCCCGCTTTCTACTCAAATTCTCTTACATGATAAGTTGTTCAATTACAACAACTCAAAATTTAGACTATTTTGAAAATATTACAACATCCTTAAAAATAACTAGACTCTCCTTGAGGGGAAGAAAAACCAAATTTGGGGATCGCCACTCTGCAGATCAATTCTATTCATCTCATTTTGCTTTTTGTTGGTTTCTACTACTAGGATTTCCTTTCATGGAAACATGACAACTTCATTTAGAGAACTGTTTTCTACAATTCCTTATGTAATAAGTATGTTCATTGGGAGTAATCATTAATAAATCTGGCAAAACTCAGTCACAAAGATGCACTGTATAAACAATGGATTTTTTTTGTTCAGAATACAAGTGACATATGGCTGAATGTACAAGAAAATTCAACCAATATACCTCTAAGTTGACAGAATAAACAGAAAAATGAAATTGAATTATTTATCTATTACATGAAACCAGCAGTTCTGATATTATCAGATTAGCAAGGAAGGGTGTCAAAATTAACTTTTTTGTCATAATTAAAAGGTACATACATATTATTAACTTATCATGGCATGACTATCATAGCATTAAGAGGATCACAACAGTAATCTCTATTTCTACTACAACTCTCATTTTAGTTCATCTTGGCAGGATTCTCCAAATTTAAACTATACAATTTTAGGAAATTTTGTTTTACTAAGAATTGATACTGCTATAGAAAGAAGTACTGATAAAATTACGTACAAGCACTTTGTGCCTTAGCCTCCTCATTTGTAAAGTGGGAATAATGGTTCCTATCTCAAGGAGCTCTGCCAAACTAAATTCCATAAGCCATACACCTTACTTAGAACTGTGTCTAGCACACACACAGGAAGAATTCAGTAAATGTTAGTTACCATAATGTACTTTTACCCAAATACGATGCTTTTCACCCATAATTTATAAGGTAGATTACGGAGTAAAACTGCAAACTCACTTAGATTAGATCAAATACAATTTCAAAAATGCTCCAATCTAGTATTTTCAAAATGCTTTTGGAAAAAAAATTAACATCACATTTATAAATAGTAGGGGCACTAAAATGAGTCTGAAGGACAAAATGTTTGTGGAAATGGCCAAAATGATCTCTACCCTTAACAATTCATTTTGGTTGCAAACATTTAGTAGGGATTTGACCACACAACAGTATTTGTAAATAATGATCAAAAGATTAATTGGTCTTAAAATAAACACAAATCCAGTGGCATTGTTTAATATGATATTTTCAAACTAAAGAATCATCCGTTTCAACTATATAGTTGAGAATGAAAACAAATGACTTCTGGAGTCCATTAGACCTGTGCTAGAGCAAAACATGAGCATCATCTCTAAACAACAGATGAAACAGTTGGCTTATTACTGTTACTCTATCATTTCCCTTCCTAATTTACTTCTAAAGATCACCAAAACCTACAATAAAAATTAAAATTACCAACAAACCTCTCTCCTATCACTGTTGTTCAGCAGTTCCATCAAAGGCATAGCTACATATTTTCAACAGTTCCTAAAAATTCAAAGCTGTTTTTCATCGGTCTCCAAAAATTACAACAGCCAGGGGAACATCCTCCAACCTAGACCTATAAACGAATGGTATACACTTAAATAAGAGAGTATGACGGTAGGCGCCAAATAAAACAGGAGACACCTTCCCATTCAATTACAGTCAAAACAAACTCTAGAGAAAATAAAGCTAAGTAAGTGTACCAATACCAAGGTGAGAGAAAAATAAGTAACTAAATAACTAACCCGCTTCTTCTTCGTTCCTAGAGTGGAACCCTGAGTCTGAAAAATTTCAGATAACTTTCAAATACACTTCAATTAAGAGAAGTACCCCACGCTCGCAAGCACACCTCAGCGCCAAGCATAACAAATAGCGATGAGGAGGAGGAGGATACGGGGGGCGGGGGGGTTACACTATCTCCCTGCTTCGGATGGGGGGCGTGTCCCCCAAGGCTTTCTCTTCCTTTCTACGGGAGCGACTGCTGGAGCTCCACAAGGAAAACCCCACTACGTAACTTGCAGAGCCCCCAAATTTCGTGTGGGGAGCAGAAAGGAGTAAATTCTGAGGTCTCGAAAGGTGCAAAGGAAAACCGGCTCCGAGCGGCATTTGGAGCGGGCGCACGAGGAGGGGGGGAAGGGGGAAGGGGTAAGGGGTGGTAGAGTCGGGTGGGAGCCTTGGCCGACCCTGGCGAGCCGGGGAAAGAAGCACCAACCACTCGTCCACCCGTTCGGCCCCGGCCCCCTCCAGCCCACCCGCCCAGGCGGCCCGGGACGCGCAAAGCGGGCGTCGGACGGCGCGAGCCACTGGGAGAGGCGGACGCGTCCTGAGGCTCCCAGGGTCTGGGGGGTGAGGGAGAATCTCCTGTACCCGTTGTTCTCCGCACAGCAGCAGCTCCGGGTAACTGAACTCCACGCAGCTCTCGTCGGTGGGATCCTTGAGCACTAGCTCCAGGCGCACTGTCTCCCTCGGCGGCCTCTGCTGCGGCTCGGCCCGGGAAGCCGACTCTCGTGGCGGGGGCGGCTGCAAGTGCAGCTGAGGGAGCGGCGGCGGCGGCGGCTCGGGCCGCGGGGGCTCCCGCTGCAGCGACATGGGCGGCTCGGCGCGGCTGACCTCGCGCTGGGGGAGCGGCTTCTCCCGCGGCGGGGGCTGCGCGTCCGACCGGGGGGCAGCCTCCCGCGGGGCCGGCTGCTCC
>LNAC01000057.1:3370012-3423124 GCA_002007465.1 Ailurus styani
GAGGGTATTCGGGCTCGCGTTCGGCCCCCGGGTAGTCGGCCTCGCGCCGCCTCACCGGTGACAGGCTAATAAACGCTACTCTGCGTGGCTCCGCCATCCCCACTGTTCTGGCCCTCTGCCTTCGCTCGAGCCGGCGCTCGGTTCTACGCCGAGTTGTTTGCCTGCCCGCCTTTCCTTTTGCTTTCCGTCGCTTTTCTTCCCTCCACCACCCTCAGTCGTCTCTGCCGACGCCACCGTGAGTGCGGACCGTGCCCCCTTCCCCGCCACTATGTTCTGATGGGCTCCACCGCCATCGCCAGGGTCGCCGTAGCCGCCATGTTGGATCCCCCACATAAATAGAAGCAGGCCGCTGAGCGGGCGCATGCGCAGACAGGAGACGCTCGCGTCCACCGTCGTGGCTGTGGCTCAGTTTTCCTCTTTTCCGCCCAACAGTCTGGAGTCCAGACAGGTCAGCGGAAGTGACGCTGTGGCAGGGCCGGTTTCCTTGGAAACGGAGACGCCGTCTGCGCCCTTCCGAAGAGGGAGGGGTCTGGGGTTTCCCGAGCTTCCCATTTGCACCCGGAAACCGGCGACGCATGTGGGGCTCGGCTAGGCGCGAGCGTCTGGATGGGCCTGGGACTGACCTAATCATGGCGCTGGATCCCGTCCCCGGCACATACCTCCCGCCCTCGGCTCTAGAGAATTGGGGGTGTCAGGCAGGTTCTTCGAGGCGGATACGGAGAAAGGGTCGAGGGACGCGGGCACCGGCCGCCGTGCCTGCCCGCCCAGCGCCCCGCAGCCCGCGAAGTATCGGGGGGAGGAAGGAAATGGCTAACTCCCGCCGGACTCGCCCTGCGGCTTCCCGCCGCCGAGCGCAGCACGGACTCCCACAGGTCTCGCTTTCCCAGGCCGACTCCGGTTTTTCTCGTCCGGCCGCGGTGGGGAATGCGTGTGGCACGGTCGTAAAATGCTCGATACCGTTTTGTAGCTGGGCGATTGAACGAGGAGAGTAAATGAACAGTTCTGGGCTCGTCCATGAACTGTCGAAATGAACGGAAAACTTCTCAAGAGGATTTGGTGGTATTTTAGGGAACTTACTCTGTAAAGGCAGATGGCTAAACGACCCATTTCGGGGTGTTGGGGAGCCTTGACGCGGGACGCCTTGTAGGCACACCTGTGATAAACTAATTGGAATTCAGATTTAAAAGGATGAGCGTTATTGCCCATTTAAATCCATTAAATAGAAAGTAAATGCAAGGGCCCTACCTCTACGTCCTGAAGAGAATTCATGCCTTCTAACTTCATTAACCGGATTAACAATGTTAACACCTATTGATGACTATTTGATTAGGTCAGTATGATGTCGTAGATAAAGTCTCAACTTTTTCCTCGTTATTGTGTGAAGATACTGATGGGTTGGAGGTCTCCAGAGGTCCTTCCCAGCTCTAAATTGCTATCATGTTTCCTTGGCGTGCTGTGTTATCTCCATTATCTTCCCTGCAGTTGCTTCCATTCTGATTCTGCACTAGTGGTCTCATTTCTAGATTATTTTTAGGGACACTTAAGTAAACTTTATGTCCCCAATCTCTTCCTGCCAGTCTTGCAAATGCTTCTAACACACGTTTTTGTTTTAAGATTTTGTTTGAGAGGGAGGGAGAGAGCGAGAGAATTTGAAGCAAACTGCACTGAGCACAGAACTTGGGGGTGGGGGTGGGGGGTGGTAAACTCAATCCCACAGCCCAGAGATCATGACCTGAGCCGAAATCAAGACTGGGACACTTAAGTGACTGAGTCACCCAGGTGCCCCTAAAACACATTCTTACTATGTCATTATTTGTCCTAGCTGCAATTTACCTACAAAGTAAATTCTATACTTCATATAGAATGCACAGTCAATATCATCCACACTTTAGTTCCTACACCAAACTGGTGGTCCATGGGCCAGATCCTTCTGCAGGTGTGTTACTCTTACAAAGTCCTCTTCTAACTTCTAAAGCATTGAGTGTTTTTCCGACTCTTGAACCTCAACTCACAGTGAGAAATAGATTCTACATTGAAACCTGGTATACACACACATACATATCTGAAATACAAGTTTCGCAAGACATTGTGTAAAATAATGTAAGAACAACAAAATTAATACAATATAAATGTATTTTATAATACAATGTAGAAACCAATCTTAATATAAATGGTACAGAAGCAAATTAGTAAAGGTTTTATTTAAAGCCAAGGAAGTTGGGCGCCTGGGTGGCTCAGTGGGTTAAAGCCTCTGCCTTCGGCTCAGGTCATGATCCCAGGGTCCTGGGATCGAGGCCCGCATCGGGCTCTCTGCTCAGCAGGGAACCTGCTTCCTCCTCTCTCTGTCTGCCTACTTGTAATCTCTCTCTGTCAAATAAATAAATAAAATCTTTAAAAAAAATAAAATAAAGCCAAGGAAGTCCTTGCCTGTTCATAGGTTTATTCCAGTCCAGAATGCATGAGGACAATGCCACATGTACATCTGGTCTATTATTGAGCCTGATCTTTTTTGTTTTTAAAATGGGTCAAATTGAAAATCCTAGTTCACATACATAGGCATTGTGGATAGTAACCTGAGTCCACTTTCTTCTTAGCAATAATATCTTTAATCTTAATCCAACACAATGATAAATTTCATGTATGGCAATCATTTTTCTGTGTAGATGAGGTACTAAGCCACAACAATTTATTCTCTTCATAAAACATCAACTAATTAGATTACTTAAGCCTTTGAAAACCAAATAAATCTTAAATTATTTTCATTTAATATTTCAAATTATCTCCTGTTTTTAGCAGTTTTCAATAACTTTTTTGTGTCTCTACAGTTTCCAGATCATATCTATTGTCCTATCACTTGCAGTTCTATTACAAATTGTATAAGGTTTTTTATACATTATATTATTATCCATTAATATAATGGATAACATTTTATCCATTATAAACTGTATAAAGGGTTTTTTATTGACTTAAATGCTGTTCTCTAATTGTGAATATATTTTTCTCCATTCAGAAAATAATTCCTCTATAAAATTGTCTTGCTACACATATCTGGTGTGAAAGTATTAGACAAATCGCAGTATTAATACTCTGATTAAGTTGAATTGTAACTGCATGATCATCATTGATTCTTCTCAGTGTTCTGTGATAATTGAGTTGATACTGTGTTATTGCCAGGAAGCATAGCTTTGAATTTATCAGCCTCTTTGCCACCAAAACCATATGCACCAACGTATTGGAGGATGCAGTTTCTTAGCACTTACCACAAACCATTTCTCTTCTGCCACAACTGAACACAAAGATTTTCTTTCTCGTTAATATTTGTGAAGCAACTGAGAAATTGTGCCAATAACTTTATGCCCTTCTCCTTAACATATTTTAGGGACTTACATTCTATATTTTCAAATGTCCTTTAATTTTGAAGATATTAATCTTTCCTCTGCCAGAAATGCATTATCTTTTTCTTCTTTGAATGAAATGTAAAGTCTGTTTTCTCATTATTAGAGGAAGATTTTTTTCTCAGTCTTTTCACTGCACTTCCAAATCTAGCAGCTACACCTGAACACAGCTCCTGTATTTTTCACTTTATTCTTATTCTTCTAATAATAAAGCAACTTCTTTAAGAACAATTTACACTGATTTGATTAATAGTACACACACACACACACCCCGTATATATAGCATACACATACAGCATATATGACGACACATCTTTCTTCAAAAACATACTTTAAGTTCTTCATTGGAACTCAGTTGAAAAGTCTGGATTTTCGATCAGCAAATAAAATTCCCTTATACATACTTTCATAAACCACAGGTAGTTGTGATAAATAAAATTAGGCTGTACAATGTTAGCTGTCCAACAAATTAACCCAGGAATTCCAATAAGATACCTGCTCATGTATCATCTCTCCCTCTTGGACTCTAGCCTTGAATAAGGGTTAGAGAGATGCCCTGATACTTTCAACCCAATTAAATTCTGTTGTAGCCTATTTCATTTTTGTAAACTGCTTTGATCTTTAAAATTGATTTCATAGTCTTCTAACTGGTGGCAATCACCAGTTTGAAATGGATAGCCACCTTAGCAGTTAGAGAATGAATAGGTGAGGAAAAATTAATTTTGTTGCTTTTGGGACTTTTTAGGGGTAGAGCATGTCTACCTATGCATTTCCTTGGGGATTTGGGAAATCCTAAATACTCTTGTTCAGTAGTAAGGGCCTCTGAGGAGGATGCGAAGAGGTCAAAGTCAACTCGAATGCAAAGTCAGAATATCTTTGTCTGAAATCTTAGATTATCTATGGTATCTAAGATATTCATGTTATTTAACATTCTATTAGAGCAGGCATTTTGTTTTTCTTGTATAAAATACACAACAAATATAGAATGTCCTATGATACCAAGCTACTCATACCCTTTTCATGAAAAATTACTATCTACAACATCTCCAGCACAGCAATTTTATAATTTTACAAACTCTCAAATCTCATGTTAAAGATTCACGTTCAATCCAGGCAAATGGTAATCTTGCGCCTGTGGAGATGTATACTTATAGAAAAGGGACAAACCAACCCCACTGTTTAGTGCTTCTCCTTTGGTGTTGTATCCTAGAGACAGAGCAGCAGGGTTGTCCGCAGATTCTTGTTTCCCGTCTTCCCCAAAATGAATGTGGTAAGATGGTTGCCTTTTGGAGTTGAACAATGGGATAAAGCTTAATTGGCAATAGCAGTGACAATCAACATAGAAAGGTGAAATGGACCACAGTTCAATGTTATGTTAATCCTCCTTACGTTAATCTTGTTAGAGGAAGACACATTTGAGTCAAGACCAGAATGTTTTGGGAAGATCCAAAGGAAGAATATAACAGAAAGAAAAGCAAGTGCAAAGTCTGTGAAGGGAGCAAACTTGGTGAGTTAGAAGAAAGTTTGGAGTGACTAGGTGGGGACAGATAGAAGAGACAAATCTGAGAGGGAGATAGGAGTCAGCTTACACGGAATGGTGTAATGAGTTGAGATTTTATTATACTTGAAACCAGAGGCATTGGAAAATTTTAAGCAGGAGAGTAATATGATCTTAGAAAGTGACTTGTCAACTATCTGTTGAATGCTACCAAGTCTAGTAAGATGAGGACAGGGAGATGACTCCTGCACTTGGCAAAACGGAGATTATCGGTAACCTTGAGTTTGGTTTGGTTTGGTTTGGTTTTGATTTGGTTTGGTTTTCAATTCGGGCAAAGAAGGCTGAATTAATCACACTTGGTTTGTGGCCCATTGTTCATCATTGATGACTATTCTCAATCTCTCCCCCACCCCTCTCTGAAATTTCACCTTATTATCATTCCTTATCTCCATCGACAGAAATTATAAAGTTTAACTTTTTGTTTCTATGTGACTTTGTAAATATGTGGTTTTATACACATATATTTTAATAGTAAGTTTATTATTATATACCTCATTCTGTTTCTTTTTCACTCAACGCCGTATTTTTAAGATCCACCCATGTTAGCTGTGTGTAATAATATACCAGTTTATAACTTTTTAAAAAAGATTTGTTTATTTGAGAGAAACAGAAAGATAGCAGGGGTTCCCTGTTGAGCACAGAGCTTAACTTGTGGAGTTTGATCTGACCCTAACATCATGACCTGAGCTGACATGAGAGTCGGTTGCTCAATCAACTGAGCACCCAGGTGCCCCACCAATTTACAACTTTTGAGTACTACTCTATAGTAGCACGTTTTGCCTATTCTCTTAGTGATGAACACTCATAATATCTCCTGCTTCCCCACCGCCACGACAATGCAACTATGAACATACTCATATGCCCTTTTGGATCTGTGTGAAAATGCTTTGGGGACATATGCTCAAGTGAGAACCACTGAGTCGTTGGACACAAACACACATTAAGGGACTGCTCTCTAGAATGGCTGCATGAGTGCATGTGAGTTCCTATGTTACGTCAGCCCTCCACTCCACCACCACCATCAAATCCAGTTTAATTTTTGCCAGTCATTACTATTTTTTTTAAAGATTTTATTTATTTATTTGACACAGAGAGAGAGATTACAAGTAGGCAGAGAGGCAGGCAGAGAGACAGGGAGAGGAGGAAGCAGGCTCCCTGCTGAACAGAGAGCCCGATGCGGGCCTCGATCCCAGGACGCTGAGATCATGACCTGAGCTGAAAGCAAAGGCTTTAACCCACTGAGCCACCCAGGCGCCCAGTCATTACTATTTTTTAAATTGTATTTATTTGAGACAGAGCAAGAGAGCACAAACGGCCTGAAGGATAGAGGGAGAAGCAGACTCCCCACTGAGCAGGGAGCCTGATGCAGGACTGAATTCTGGGACTTCTGGACTCCTGGACTCCGGGATCATGACCTGAGCCAAAGGTGGACGCCCAACCAACTGAGCCACCCAGGTGCCCCAACAAGTCATTGTTATTCTGATTCACATTCCTCTCATGACTAAGGGAGTTGAGCATCACTTCATATACCTATTTTTTAAGTTTCCTCTTCTGTAAATTACCTGTTTAAAATCACTTTCCACTTTTCCACTTGTGCATTTTCCATTTCCTGTCTCTTGTTGAATATACAATAATTTCAAATCAGTAAGGAAAGAAAAGTTTAAGACAACTGGGTAGCCACCCACAGAAGAATAAAATTATATCCCACACCTTATGAAAGGATACATTTCTAGTGAATCAGTTTTAAATGTAAAAAATGAAATCCTAAACACTTTTGAAAAAAATCAGCTGAGATTGAAAAAAGTAACCTCACACTAGGGAAAGTCCAAGTACGGTTGATAATTTCAACTGTTTAAAATAAATTGCTGCAGGACAGAGAAGCAGCACTAGTCAAAAACAAATGACAAAATGGAAACAATTTTGCAACATATTTCACTAAGGGTGTATTTCCCTAATCTTTAAAGAACGTCTATAGATCAAGGGGAAACAACAATAATAACCTAATAGAAAAGTAGAGAAAGATATGAACAGTTAGCTCACAGGAAAGGAAATCGAAACAACTCTTCCACAAATGCAATGTGCTCAACCTGACTCAACTGCTGAATCAAAGAATATGTGCATTTTGAATTTGATAAATTGCCCTCCAAAGGAAGTATCAATGTATATTCCACTAGCAATGTATGAGGGCTTCTTTTTTATTTTTCTTTTTTAAAAAAGATTTTATTTGACAGCACAAGCATGAGTGGATGGGGGGGCGGTGGCTGGGAGGAAGAGAGGAGAAGCAGAGGGAGAGGGAAAAGGAGAATCCCCACGGTGCAAGGAGCTGACATGGGGCTTGATCCCTGGATTCTGGGATCATGACCTGAGCCAAAGGCAGAGCTTAACCTTTGCTAACGAATATACCACACACACAGACACCCCCGTATAACAGGAGGGTTCCTATTTCCCAGTACCCTTGGCAACATATTATGCTATCAAACTTTTTGATCTTTGTTTGCCAAGCTGATGTATTTATTTGATTTGGCATACATTTCACTTATGATGAGTTAAGCCGTACAATGGAATTCTTCTAAAAATCTCATTACTAAGATCTTACTCTTTTTTTTTTTTAAGATTTTATTTATTCATTTGACACAGAGAGAGATTACAAGTAGGCAGAGAGGCAGGCAGAGAGAGAGGAGAGAGGAGGAAGCAGGCTCCCTGCTGAGCAGAGAGCCCGATGTGGGCCTCGATCCCAGGACCCTGGGATCATGACCTGAGCCGAAGGCAGCGGCTTTAACCCCCTGAGCCACCCAGGCGCCCTAAGATCTTACTCTTAAGTGAAAGAAGCAATATGCATAACAATCTTCAGTATACTACCATTTGTGTAAAAAGAGGAAGCCCATTGTGTTAAAAGGAAGAAATACTGTATTATTTACATATGTATAATATATCTCTGGATGTATATTCACAAAACTAAAAAGCAATCAGAGGAGAGACACTATATGGCTAGTTTTAGAAACAGAAGAGGTTTATAGAAGCTGGAGACAGTCTAGGTGTGCTTGTTTTGATCTGAAGCCACCTCTGGTAACTAACTATTTGCATCTTTTTTTTAATTAAGAAATTCTTAACATACAGGAAAATGGATAGAACTCGATGAACTTTTCTTTTTGTATACAGCCCTTTGCCCTAGTACTCACTGAAGATGCGTAAGATCTCTTTCACCTCAGAAAGTCACTTCAAGTCCCTTGCCATTCAGTATCCTCCAGAAGTAACTCCCAGTCTGATTTCTATCCGCCGTAGATTACTTTTGTCTGTTTTTTAACATTATGCAGAATGACGAAATAATGTACTCATATATATCATGTCCAGCTTCTTTCTTCAATGTAATGGTTTTGAAATTCATCCGTGTTACTGCATATTATCAGTGGTTTACTCTTTTTTCTTGTTGTGAGGTATTGCAGTTACGAATATACCACAATTTGTTTATACAGTGAACGTATTGATGGACTTTCTGTATATTTACTCAGCTTTTATGCTTATAAAGTAGAATCATTTTCTTTTTTCCAATTTTAAAGGAGATGTCATGGAATTTATGTTGAAAGCTTCCCTTGGGCAGAATCGGTTTTGTTGCAAATTGTGCTTTAAATAATGAATTACTAAACTAATAGCAGATTTAGTCTCGAACACATTCACGAGGTTGTAACCATGGGCCCGGGCTAGGGGAATTTCACAATGCAGAAGCACGAGGACTATGCGATCCTGTGTGAAAGTCAGATGCTTGAGTTGGAAAAGGCTTTGGGTGTTATTTGGCATAGCTGGGCAAATGTTTTTCAGTTCTTCCCCAAATATACAAATGGTACACAGACATCCAGAGAAAGGAGAAATCAAAAAGGTTTGGAATAGTTAGGAAATTTTTATGGAGGGAACAGGGACTTGCTTCTTAAGGATTATGAGGATGTGGATAAATAGAAGAAGGAAAGGCATGACCATAGCCTTCAAGATGGGCTAAAATGACCTGGGAGGGTGGAATGAGCTGTCTTGCTCCAACACACTTAAAAGCAGGGCAGTAGGGATCAGAACTGAATAATAAGAGAACTTTTATTTTCAGGCATCATGAAAGAAATTAGCATAGGTGAGTTGAATACACAGAGAAGTTTGTAAAGCAGTTGGGGGAATATCTCCCAGAACCCACAGGAAGGAATGCAATCAGACCCCAAGAAGCCGGAACCAGGAAGCTAGTTCCAGGGACTAGAAAACCTGCGTGTGCTCCTGGAAATATTCTCTCAGTCTCATTTCTTTTTTTTTTTTTTTAAGATTTTATTTATTTATTTGACAGAGAGAGAGAGATAGCGAGAGAGGGAACACAAGCAGGGCGAGTGGGAGAGGGAGAAGCAGGCTCCCCACTGAGCAGGGAGCCCGATGCGGGGCTCAATCCCAGGACCCTGGGATCATGACCTGAGCCACCCAGGTGCTCCTCTCTGTCTCATTTCTGCTTCTCTCTCAGATCTGTTCACTCTGCCTTCCTATCTCTGTGACTAGCTTTCTCAGATCCCCAAGTTACATGATTAAAAATATGGCCTTGTTATACTTCCCTCAGGTTTTTGTTTTGTTTTGTTTTGAGAGACTAGCCCAGATTAAGACAGGAAAATTTTACACTCAGTTCCAAAATTATAGAGAGGATTCTCTGACTGGCCTAGTTTGGGTTAGGTGCCCACCCAGATCAATCAACTGTGAAGAAAATACGGCTACCAGGAACTCGCAATGAGGTAGCTGGAGATGGGGGATGGGAGAGAGAACACTGCTCCAAGAAAGGGTGAGGAGCCTGTCAGGAGTCCACTTGATGTCCATCTCATGAGATGGAAGAGCAAAATTGTGGATGATGCTTTATGGTAAAATCACCATGAATCATGGTGATGGCTTCCTAGAGAAAAAAAATGCATCACGTGTAACAAAAGTGATTCCAGAAATGACAAAAATCCAAACACCTCAATTCGCATAGAAGAAATCAAGAACGTTGCCAAAGAACTAACCCTCACTTCAAAAAACAAATAGCCTAGGACCAGCTGGTTTCACAGGGAAATTCTACCATGTGTTTATAGAGCAATGGGTTTACTATACGCAACGAATATTTACTATTACTTAAAGTGGTACAATGCGTATAATAGGAGAAAAGCTTTCTGGGACTTTTCACGACCCAAGCAAAACACTGATTCCACTTCTAGCAAAGATCAAATCCACAAAAGAAAAAACATTAACCACCTAAGCAGAGATACTATTTTTCATCTCTCAGGATGACACATATGAAACAGAATTGATAATACCCAACCGCACTTCTGTGGAACAAGACAACAATCGCTTTCTGTCATTGCTAGTGGGGACCAGAGTCCAAATAACCCCTGTGGATGGCAATTCAGCCACATCTGTTAGAATACCAGGATACACTCTCTTTACCCTCGTGTCTACACTTCTATGAATTTATCCAAGAGCTGTAATATTTTCTATGTGTGTGTTTCCCCACCCCCACCCCTCACTTTGATTCAATAGATAAAGGTAAATCTTTTTTTTTTCAACCATCCGACTCCTTCACTTATTAGTTGTAGCCATTTTTCTAGTTTTAAATTAATTTCAGTGTTTATTGGGGTTTTTTTGTGTGGATTCCTTATGTTGCTTCAATGTTGCTCTTTTTTTTAAAGATTTTATTTATTTATTAGACACAGAGAGCTCAAGTAGGGGGAGCGGCAGGCAGAGGGGGAGGGGGAAACAGGCTCCCCAATGAGCAGGGAGCCCGACGTGATTGTCCATCCCAGGACCCTGAGATCGTGACCTGAGCCCAAACCAAAAGTCTGATGCTTAACTGACTGAGCCACCCAGGCACCTCTACTTCTTGATAAGATGCTTAAGTCATTCATTTTTATTTTTTCTGTTCATTAATAATAATGACTCAAGACCTTCACCTGTCCTCTGAGCTTTATCCCCAGTCAAGCTCAAAAACAGTCTCGATATTCTCTTTTACCCCAAAATGAAGAGAGGGTTTTTGTCTAGGTTTTTTATTTGCTATTCGGGTTTTTGTTTTGTTTTGTTTCTTTCAGTTGGTTGGTTATATTGTTTTTTCTTTTCCTTTTTGATGTTTAGGTGGCAGGGTTCTTAGTTTTGTGGGTAACTTCTACTTATGACATTGTGATTTGAAAGCTCTGCATTGGTTCTATTTCCAAGACGCCTGCTTACTAACTCCGTGACTTTGTTGCAAGCAACTTCAGCATTCTGTCCCTTAGTTTGTAAAATGGGAATGATAATACACATACTTTTTAAAGTTGTTGGGATTACATGAGTTTTATGTATATATGTTATATATACATATATATAATATATTATGTGAGTTAATATATTGATGGGTAACTGGAACATATTAAGCATTTACATAACTGATTGATGTTATTTGCTTTGTGGCCTAATTTACAGTCAGCTTTACTGAATGTTCTAGGGTTCCCTGAAAAGGAAATTGTTCTGTTTTCAAGGTTTAAGCTTTATTAACAATATTCCTTATTAGTTGTGATACTTAAGTTACCTATATACTTTTACTTACATTTTTTTCTTTTCAACTGCTGTGAACTGGAGTCTTTTACTACTGTTGTCCTTGTAGCTCTTACCATTTTTGTTTGTTTTTCTAGAGATTAATTGATTGATTTAAGAGAGGGGGGAGAGAGGAGAGACAGAGCATGTGCATGAGCAGGGGGAAGGGCAGAGGGGGAGGGAGACAAGCAGACTCCCTGCTGAGTGGGGAGTCAGACGTGGGGCTCAAATGAGGGCCCCACGTGGGCCCTGAGATCATGAGCTGAGCTGAAACCAAGAATCAGAGGCTTAACGGACTTAAGCCACCCAGACGCCCCTTATTTCTGTTTTTTGATGCTATTTCTTTCGTTGCATATTCATAACTGTGATATCTTCATTGAGAAATGGACCTTTTATCATTCAAAGTGTTATTTGTGTGTTTCTTTGACTTGCTCAATGATTTTGACCTGGATTCAACCCTGTTCGCTTGTGACACCTGCTCTCTTGTATTTGCATTTGCCCAATTATGCTATTGCCATCTTTTTATTATCAACGTTTATGTGTAAACAATAGCATTAGGTTTTGCTTTGTGATCTAATCTGCCAATCTTTTTCTTGTAATAGGTGAGTGGATCCCATTAACATTTTCCACAGGAGAGGTATGATTGAGCATAGATCTGACACATTATTTTATGTCATGCTTTCTCCTTTAAGCCTCTTTAAAAATCCCCCTTAAACTGATCTGTTTGCTTTGTTTAGTGTATGTTACTTCTGATAATTTGGAAGGTTTGTATTTTTATTCTAATAAGTCATTTTATAATATGCTTAATCCTCAATCCTTTCTTTTTGACATTGTCTCTAATTCCGTACTATGACCAATGATGAAATTTAGTATTTTCTCTCTCTCTCTCTCTCTCTCATTTTTAAAGATTTTATTTATTTATTTGACAGAGACACAGAGCGTGAGGGAACACAAGCAGGGGCAGTGGGAGAGGGAGAAGCAGGCTTCCCGCCGAGCAGGGAGCCCAATGCAGGGCTCAATCCCAGGACTTTGGTATCATGACCTGAGCCAAAGGCAGACGCTTTACAACTGAGCCACCCAGGCACCCCTACTCTCTCTTTTTTAAAAGATTTTATTTTAAGTAATCACCACACCAAACATGGAGTTCGAGATCAAGAGTCGCACACTCTTTAAGTATTGAGCCAGCCAGGTACCCCAGTATTTTCTCTTTGTTACACTTCATGTATATTTTTATTTTTTTTAAAAGACTTCATTTATTTATCTGAGAGAGAGTGAACACCAGAGAAATCACAGAGGGAGAGAGAGAAGCAGACGCCCTGCCGAGTGGAGAGCCTCATGCGGGGCTGGGATCATGACCCGAGTCAAAGGCAGGCGCTTAACCAACTGTGCCACCCAATTGCCCCTATACTTTGTTTAATTTGGAATTGTAAAGTACACTTACATAATATTTGATTTATTCCCTTTAATGATGCCTTAAAGATGAAATATCAGGAATTACCACTATTTTCTACCTTTCTGTCAGAGTAAAAGTATTTAGTTACAGCTTTCATGTACATATCACCACTTTCCTGGTTATATTTTTGGTTTACCATTTGACTTCCTTCTTTCCTTTTCTCTTGTATTAATTTTCTATAGACCCTTAGCTGTGTTGTCCATTCATTTGTTTGAGTTACTCATCTTTTTTTTAAACAATTTTTTAAAAGATTTTATTTATTTGAGACAGAGAGAAAGAGAGAGAGAGAGAGAGAGAGAGAGAGAGAGAGAGAGCGCATCAGCAGGGGGGAGGGGCAGAGGGAGAAGCAGGCTCTCCACTGAGCCAGGAGCCTGCTGCAGGGCTCCAACCCAGGACCCTGGGATCATGACCTGAGCTGAAGGCAGACGCTTAACCAACTGAGCCACCCAGGCACCTGGTGAGTTACTCATCTTTGAGGAAGATGCCTTTTCCTGGACCCGCGGTTTTGGTGAATATGTTTATTTGGGGACGTGAGGGCCATGTGTCCACCTGGCAGGTATTAAGCTTGTGACTCAGAGGTTTGCATTTACTCTTCTCCTTGATGAGCCGCTGTGGAGCTTCTAATGGTTCTCAATGATGTCTTCTCCGCTACATGGCAAAGTTCTTCCTACAAGTACGGCTCGTCTCTGTGATTCTTTGGTTTGCTTGGCCTCCCCTGCTTGTTAGATCTAAATTGTAGCCTTTTTTTTTTCATTTATCTTTGTTCAATGCGATATGAAGCCAGTTTTTCTTCACACACACTTCCATACATGGTCACTTTCTATCCCCTCTCCTCCTAAAACTGTTGGGTCAATTTTTGGTTGAATCAGTGTGCAGTGCTTATACTTTTATGACCTATAAATGCTTTTTACAACTGACCCAAGAAGTAAGTTATGATGACTTTTCCTTCCCTGCACATTTTAATGATTGTCTCATTTGCTTCGTTTTCTATGGAGCTTATCTCCAAACTCTCTCCTCACTATGGTAATAAATGAGGTATTCTTTTTTTTTTTAAGATTTTATTTATTCATTTGAGAGAGAGACTGAGAGAGCATACAAGCAGGGGGAGAATCAGAGGGAGAGAGAGAAGCAGGCTCCCCACTGAGCCAGCCGGGAGCCCGATGTGGCGCTCGATCCCAGGACCTGGTGATCAGGACTTGAGCGGAAGGCATGCACCTAACCATCTGAGCCACCCAGGCGCCCCTAAATGAGGTATTCTATTTAATCTTGAATGAGTCTCTCTTGGAGCCTTTGACCTGCTGCGGTCTGTATTGGCTGATCTCTGCCCAGTGTCTTGAAGTATGTCCCTGTTGTTATCCTGGGCATTCCCTTCACCTGCTCTTAACCCGGAGTCCTTACTTCTTATATGCTATGTCTTCTTGTTTCCTTAGTTTTTTGGGTTTTTTTTCTCATGTTCTTGGTCTAGCACATAATTCAGGAGATAATTTTATGTTAGATACATGTCTAAAAAGGTATTTGTTCTACTACATATTTGAATGACAATTTCTAGTTGGAAATAATTTTTCCTCTGAATTCTTAAGGCACTGCAGCCTTGTTTTATAGCTTCCAGAGCTGCTGCTGAGAAGTCCAATGCCATTTATTGATCAGATTTTTTTTAATCAATTGGAGTTTTGACTGTTTGCAACTTGTGTCCACCTCTCCTCTCCACCCCAGAAGCTTTAGTTCTCTTTGTCATCAATGTTCCTTTAATTTTCCTTTTTAGTTCCTCTGCCATCCGGGACAGATGCCCAGGTCAAATCCCCGTCTCCGAATAGTGTTTGTGACCATAGAGAGTGAGCATAAACTTAAATCTGGGTTTCTTTATTAAAAATACCTTTATTGTACAAAACCAAATCATCTATCTATCTGGTGCTTTTTATATGACTGTATACATTTGCCAAAACTCATAGGAGTTCACATATACATACATATTTCATGATTTCTCCAATCCTTTCCTAAAAAGGACCTATGGCCATTTACTCAGATGACATAACACTAAGGAATACCCAGCTCTTTTGAGGACTATGAGACACAGGGTCCTAGAATGTGCCATGACCCCCACTGTTGGAGTGTGGGCCCCAGGTAATAAGTATAGTCTTCCTATGGGTCCACTTATCCACAGACCCATCTAGTGGTCATTTTCCCTTCATTTAATGTATAATTAGGATCCACACACTTGATAATTAGAGAAACCCCAGTAATGGGTCCTCATCCTGTGGATGAGGCTCTACTAAGAGCCTTTAAGGCACAGTGGAATGTGAATTATTTTGTGTCAAATTAGGAGGCAACCCATTGTACTTATCATAGAATGACACTGTGGTAGTGGGGAGAGAATGCTATATAGGCCACGTGACCAGACACAGCAGTTATTACAACAATCCCAACTCACAGGAAAACACAGGTCAAAAAATCAGAAAATTTAAAACGATATTTCATCACAACAGAATTGCTTCACAAGAATAAATGCGAACGAGCTTCAACCAAAATACATTTCTGAGTAGTTCCTTTGTTAACAAGCAAGGAAAGCCGTTTGCTAATGTTGAGTTAATTAAATTCTGGTGGCTTGAAGCAGCTGATAAAAGTATCCAAAGAAAATAAATTAGCCTTTGGCAAGAACCCTTGTTCAAAGAGCCGGGGATATTGGGAGTAACATTGATACTTGAAAAGCAAGGCAAACTATTCAGGTGGTTTCCTGGGGTCTTCGCTCTGAAGTCTTCTTTGTTTGCTTCTTCAGACAAGCACTCCACCTTTCTTCTGGAAAGCTAGTATTTGTATGGCATAACTTTTTACATAACTTTACTTTTTCTGCTGTGATCAAAAAAACCCATAACAGGGCGCCTGGGTGGCTCAGTGGGTTAAAGCCTCTCCTTTCGACTCAGGTCATGATCTCAGCGTCCTGGGATCGAGGCCCGCATCGGGCTCTCTGCTGAGCAGGGAGCCTGCTTCCTCCTCTCCCTGTCTCTCTGCCTGCCTCTCTGCCTACTTGTAATCTCTCTCTCTCTGTGTCATAATAAAATCTTTAAAAAAAAAACAACCCGTAACATAAACCTTAGCATCTTAATCGTTTTTTAAGTAGTGTGAGATGCCTTCACTTTGTTGTGAAACAGATCTCTAGAACTTTTGCATCTTGGGAGGACTCAAACTATACCCATTAAACCACTGCTCTTTTCCCTTCCTCTCCGGTCCCTGGTGAGCACTGTTCTACTTTTTGCTTCTGTGAATTTGACACTTTAGATAGCTCATGTCAGTGGACTCATACAGTGTGGCAGCTGTATGTTGTGTTCCACTGCAGAAAGTTTCACTTGAGGCTGATAAGGAATATTCTAGAGCAAGACTCAACAAATCTTTTCTGTAAAGGCCCAGATGGTAAATATTTTAGGCATTGCAGGCCAAGAAGCAAAATTGAGAATATTATGTAGCTACTTACATGACAAGAGAGAAAACAAATATCCCTCAATTTCTTTATTGAATCTCCTCAGTAAATGTGTCAACCACACTATCCCATCATTTCACTGCTTCTACAGTACCTTGCAATTATTCTTTAGGTCACTGTTACATTTTCATCCCCACACACTTGTAATTTCTCCTTCTTCTTCTCTTTTTAGTTTTGAGTGGGCTCCACACCCAACATGGGGCTTGAACTCACGACCCTGAGATCACAAGTTGCATACTCTACCGACTGAGTCAGCTAGGTGCCTCAACTTGTAATTTTAAAAACTTGAATAACATGTCTCAGCTCCACCATATTAATAACTACTCCTTGGTGAAAACACTGGCAAAGGAGAATATAATTATATGTTTCTAAAGGAAATTAAAAATAGAAGGGCAAGTGTAATTATTTAATTGTACATAGTAAGAACGACCTGTACATGTTTCAGGAAGCAATAAGGCTCCCTTGAATTTTTTGTGAAGCATGTAGTTATGTCTCAGTTATACTGCAGAAAACCTGATTAGAATCCCATAAACAAGCAGAGATCATTGAGAATCCAATTTTTTCTTCCTATTAAGGAGTTCATTCGTATAGGTGGACTATGAATATTTTATCTGGTTACATTTCACTCATTGCTTTAGTTGGTAGAAAGCCTAAAGGTGAACTTCTGGCTCATCTTTAGTAATTGTGGTATGTACTTTCGTGTCTAAACTTTACTCTTGGCTTCCTTTACTCTTCTATTTATATTTTGTATTTTGTATTGTATTGTAACGTGTATTTTGGGAATTTATCTCAAATCTTTTCTGGAATACAGTGGGATATAAGTAACTGACCAAATAAATACATGAATATATGAGTGGATATACAAAAACTATGATGAATAAAATTAGATTAGATGTATCCATGGGTTAGGCACAGTTTAGGTTTAGGTTCACCTAGCAGTGGACTCACTCCATATGCATTCTGTAAAGTGTGTGCCCTGAGGGTCAGCCTGAGTGTGGGCCCTGCTGCCTCTGCTTCTTTCCTCCCCTTTGCCCCAACCACCAAGGTGATCTCTCCCTAGTTGTATATGGCATCCAGATTTTATTTCAAGGAAGGGTTTTGTTGCAACAAAAGTATAAATCAAACCGTATATGACACACTCAATACACACGCATCAATCAGCTGGTTGTATTCATCTAGTGAATGTGTGGGGTCTTCCATTCTTCACTTAGTCCTGCAGCCGAGTTCAGGATCCAGGCACATCAGCACGTCTCTAGGGCTACTTCTCTGACAGCATCTCTAAAGAGGCAGAATACTGTTTGAATACTATCATCAAATACCTACAAACCTCAAAAGTATTTTATAGGTTGAAGAAGCAGAGATGACCAATTCTCTAAATTAAAATAAGAGAATCCTATACTGAGGAAGTAGTGGATCACTAATTCATTTTTGCCACTAGAAAGTAGATATAAATACGGTGATCCGATAATGCTGGCTTGCTCTCCACTAAGTGTGTCAAGCCTTAGCGGAGGAAAGCAGTCCTTCGGCTGTCATGTGCTTGGATGTATGTCGCGCACACTGCATGCATGCTGGAAGCCAGGGCATCTTGCTAGTTGCAGTGTTTCAGGATCCATTCTGATTACTGCTCCCCAGTGAGGCAGGAGGTGTCAATTTACAAGGGATACAAACATTCCATTGCCTTCTTCTTCTTCTTTTTTTAAAGATTTTATTTATTTATTTTACAGAGAGTGATTGAGAGTGAACAGCAGAGAGAGAGGGACAGACTCCGCACTGAGCACGGAGCCTGATGTAGGGCTCGATCCCACAACCCTGAGATTGTGACCTGAGCGGAAATCAAGAGTTGGATGCTTAACTGACTGTCCCACCCAGGTGCCCCAACCCACTGCCTTATCTTCTCTCAACGCTTTGTTCCTATTGCTGACAACAATCATACAATATTGTGTTTAGTTGTATATACTCCGGTTGGACTGAGTTCCTTAAGGGTCAGGACTTGCATTATCCATCTTTGCATCCCTAGCTCCCAGGATATGCTTGGCACACAATAAAACAATAATTAGATGAGTCAGAATTATATGAGGTCAGGTCTCACACGTCCTTTGTTCTACCAGCTACGATATGCTTAATTATTCAGTGAACAAATATCAGTGAGCTTTCTTGTGTGAGGTATCGTACTATGCACTGGCAATAACACTTTGGAAATGAGCTATGACTCAGCAAAGAGCCAAACCTAATATGACCCAGCAGGAGCCACAGCCTTAGTGGACAAGCTTCTAAAAAAACACCTACTTTCCTCTCTCATAAAGAGTACCTGTGGAGACCCAGACTTTATTTTTTTCCCTCCACTCTGGGGTCAAGAAAGGGGAGAAGGCACATGACATACCCAGGACCTGCATTCACCACACTCGACAGGATACTGTAACAAGACCGAATAATAAACTTTAATTTGAGTATATTACAGTACAATATAAAAATAATTAAAAATGTTTTTCCATTTGCAAGTAATCTTTGTTACCAACTATAAATAGTACATGGATGTCCTGAACCGTACGCATGATGCTATATCCTCGGCCTGTACCCTCTTCTCACCTGTATCATCACATGTAAGAAAAACCGCCATGCAACATGACTCTGCAATCTTGAGATCCTGCCATTACAGTTCAGAGGTAGCCTTACTACCAGAATTGGATGGTATCCCTCTTAAACTGGTCCTTATGCTTTTTTGGCTCACTTCTATAGATTAAAAACTTTTTAAAAATTAGTTTGAAATTCCAAGAATTGCTATGTTTGGAGTATCGGCTTTTCCCAAAAGACAGGAAAATCGCTGGGAGATGCTACAGTGTTAAATTCAACAAAAGCTCATTTAAAAGTAAATCACCATCAATGGAAAAGCTTATCAAGTATAGGAAATTTGAAAATAATAGCAATTAACTGGAAGACAAATTTCACTGCCAAAAGCCACTGAGGTGTTCAGACTTTTTCCACTACTATGTTTCCTAATATTTTAAGTGAGCGTAAGAAAGAATTACGAGATACTCTAATAAATCACAAGAATTCTAAAATTAAAGCAGGTTCTGCCCAGCTCTGATCCACCGAGTACCTTAGATGCTGAGAACCAATTACTGAAAAAGTAGGAACAACATTAATGAGAAAGCAGCTTTTGGCATACAAAAAAAGATATAATTTTGTTTTGAAAAATTCAGTTATTCAGGCCAGTTTGTTTTGACTTGTGCTCTGAACTGATTAGATCTGGGTCTAAGATAAAAGACAGGAACTGAAAGGACCCCTTGCAACTGTCCAGAAGGCAGATGCTACCTGCAGTCATTGATCTTCTCTCCTGAGCCACCCCTGGCCACATCCCCAGCCCCATTCTGTAGAGCTCCCTCAGCCACAGTGCTTGCGGTGCGACGACCGAGGCAATGCTTACGTGAGGTCTCTAAACTGTCTGTTGTGCTCCAGGAATTGGGATTTTCTTTCAGTTCTCATGCTGCATAGGGATGGGTCTACATTTTGTACACCTGTAATGCTGCGTACCTTAAACTCATAGGAACAAAATACATGGTGTAGAAACAAAGGTAATCTGGTACAGAAAAATATGTATGTCTATTTTCTGAAAAATCAGTTGTGAGTCTAAAACTGTTCAGTTATATAATAGGTTTATGTTTTAAGAGCTCAGAAACATGGAGCTGGAATATGACATGACTTAGGACAGAGTCCAGCCATAAGGAGGTTCCTCAAAGGGCTCTGCACAGTTCATGCTTTATTATCATTACATTAATAAATAGCCACACTGCATATATATAATCTTTGTAGCCCTACTTTCAAAATTGATATTTATTCAGCATGATATATGAAAAAAAAGTCCCTAACCTGTTTTGTCCCCTAAAATATAATGGAGAAGTGACTAATGCAATCTGTATACTATTTCCTGAATACCTTTGAATGTACCACACAGATTTTTTTCATAGTAGTCACCTTTTAAAAAACTCCAATACTCCTGTTACTCCACTGTAACACGTTATTTATCCTCAGAATTACTGCAAGAGTAATCCCCAAAGTCCATTATCTATTAATGAGTTTGATGAAGGATCTTACTGGTACTCTTAGAATCATATCGCTATTTATAACCTCTGCTCTCCCAAATAAAAAATGCCTTATGAAATGCTTTATGGAATTCCCCAATAAAATGGGATAAAGTACAGATGGCTAAGATGAAGACGACAGAATGATGGTGACTCTTGAGCATTTGTTATTGCAGCCAGAGGAAAATGCCATGGAATGCCAATATTAAAAAAAAAAATTATGCCATTCTCCTTAAAAATCAGTTAATTATGTAAGGGTTTTCTGCGTACTTTGGGAAGAAAGGCACCAGACAAGTCCAAAGTCTTATTGCTAGTCAGATCTTACAGGGGCCACAGCGAGGACTATGGCACTTAATTCAGCCAGGAGGCTAGTTCTAAGCAAGTCAGTTGCTGATCTTGAGGCTCAAAGGGCAAGGAAGGAAATGTCATAGAACAGAGCCCTGCATCTCACATTAAACTTGAGGAAAATGATTTCCAATTACACATCAGGTGGTGACTGGTTCCCTCAGACTCTGGAGCTATTTTAGACAGGCACTCTGTTTTCTTTGGCCCATTTCTTCATGATCCGGATGATGTACTCCACTTGGGTGTTACCTGTGCTTCTCAGTAAATGGAGCACTTCTCGAAGGGTCTCTCTGAGGGAAAGATTTGAAAGGAAAAGGGCATCAATACAGCGTGTGAATTAACAGGGAAAATGAACTCATCCTTGTTCCTCATATACTTCCAGTAGGGTGTCTTCAGTGATAGACTATGTCACTATGTATTCACAAGCCAGTTATGAAATTCCAAGCCTTCTATTTTTATGGTGGCACAGTAAAAGGGGAATTCTTTTTTTTAATTTAAATTCAATTAGCCAACATCTAGTATATCATTAGTTTCAGATGTAGTGCTCAATAATACATCAGTTGCGTATAAGACCCAGTGCTCATCCCATTACGTGCCGTCCTTAATGCCCATCACCTACTTACTCCATCCCCCACCCCCCTCCTCTCCAGCAACTGTCAGTTTGTTTCCTAGAGTTAAGAGTCTCTCATGGTTTTTGTCTCTTTCTGTTGATTTCCCATTCAGTTTTCCTTCCCTTCCCCTAGGATCCTCTGCACTGTCTCTTATATTCCACATATAAGTGAAACCCTATGTTAATCGTCTTTTCTGATTGACTTATTTCGCTCAGCATAATCCCCTCCAGTTCTATCCACTTCGATGTAAATGGTAAATTTTCATCCTTTCTGATGGCTGAGTAATAGTCCATAAAATGGAAATTTTATGAAATCCTTCTCACTAGACCAAGTTTTCCTTATTTACTTATACTATCTATATACATGGTATTAATTTTTCTGTCCTAATACGACATAAGTATTTCTATGTCTATGTCTATTCTGTATGACCGAGTAGAAAGAGGAGCTGGCTTCAAAGAGTTGGTTTCAAATTCTAGCTCCATACTAACAAGTTGCTTCTCTGAGTCCAAGTTTAAGGTGGTAATCACCATAAACTGGGTGTCAGTGCCATATTTGCAAAATTTTACAAAGCCAGAGGAATGGATGATTTCTTTAAGAAAATTAATATATGAATACATATGGAAGACAGGAAAGTTCAGGGCCAAGATTTGGCAAATATCCAGTATTTATGGGTTTTTGTTTAAGTAGGCTCCATGCCCAGTGTGGTGCCCACTGTGGGGCTTAAACTCATGACCCTGAGCTCAAGGCCTGAGCTGAGATTAAGAATCGGATGTTTGGGGCTCCTGGGTGGCTCAGTTGGTTAAGCATCTGCCTTCAGCTCAGGTCATGATCCCAGTGTCCTGGGATTGAGCCAGCATGGGGCTCCCTGCTCAGGGGGGTCTGCTTCTCTTTCTCACTCTGCCCCTCCCTCAGCTTGTACTCTCTTTCTAGCTCAATCACTCTCTGTCTCTCAAATAAATAACATTTTAAAATAAAAAAAAGAATCAGATGCTTAACTGACTGAACCACCCAGGAGCTCCCACCCAATATTTATATTGTAAGTAATTTAAATTTAAGTAAAATTAAAACTCATGTTTTAAGTAATGTATACTAAAACTTCTCTATTGCCTTATCAAATGTATAGGTGACTGCCTATTGATCCTCTTCCCTAAGAGTACATTCATATTTTCTATTTCCTTTTTCCCTCAAGCATCTTTTTTCACCTAATCAAATTCTTTAAACTTGTATTTAGGACTGGAAGTAAATACAAGGCAGGAAGTAATTTTTGATGGTTTATTTACTTATAAAAAATACTCACATCTCCTATTCGTTTACCAGTAACAAATACATTCCACAAAGTTATTTTTAGAAAACCAAATTTAGTTTTAAGTATTTTCATTTTTGTTACAAGTGGAGCTGTATGCTATTTAATTTTATATAATCTACTGTCTCGGTATTTCCTGTAATATGGGAAGGCAAAAGAAAAAAAAAAGAATTATCAACCATACCCACTCCCTTCTTGAGTCTTTGAAGCCTAAATTAAAAGACATGAAAAAGCCAATAGTCAAAGGAAAGAGTAGAAGAGATCAAAAAAGACTTTATGAAAATGACAATTCATTTAGAGCCAAATATAGATATTGCTCTTATATTTGAAAGCTATAGTATGCTCAATGTCTCTTGTACATATGATTTAAAATGACCCAATTTTACAACATAAAAAATTTCTGGAGGAAAAAGGTCATATAGAAATATGAAACATCTTAATCTTCTATTCATCATTATAAAACATCATTATAGTTTTGGGTGTTCAGAAGATGGCATCCAAGAAAACAATTCTTTTCTCTCACAAACCAGCAGAAGAACAGAGGTAGTGTCTCTTGTCTGATTACTTACTTGGGTTCTCTTCCAGCTAAGATCATCTGGAAAATGCCCACACAAGCACCCCTCTTGCCTTCCCAATATTCAGGGTTGGGATCCAGCCTCTCTAGGACATCAAAAGCTTTGGCTGAATAGTAGAACTGGCCCATCTGATTAAAAGAAAATATTGTGATAATACTTGTACTCAAAAGATTGCACAGAATGAAACTAAATGTAAAGATGCCATGAAAAAGAACTGCATAAAAAGTGTATGGTTAGTGATAACATTTTCAGTTAGCAAAGATAGAACTTCAATTTCTTATTAAAACAAAAAGAAAACTCACAATTTGAGTACACAGTTCGATTTTTATCAACTTACCTTCATTCAGTTTTCAACAATATAACATTTTTTCTACATGTAGTCAAGTTATGCTGTAATCAACACATTTATCATTTCTTCTAATTATAGTGTAATCTTGATGATAAACTGATTGTGATTTGAGCTCGGTCTCTTTCAGGTTTCCTTCATACATTCTATAGATGACTACTATCATTCATTTTATGCTAATTTGATCATATTCAACCCAAGAGAACATTATTTTCCCTGACCCTGTTCTTAAATTCTCAAGATGCCTAGATAGATACTACTACTCTAAACACCAAATCTTCTAAATGTTTAATTCATTTTGACAGACCTCTTTCCCAGATATACTACACATTTCCTTGGCCTCATAGTGCATGCCTAATACCATTAAATTCTGCTTAGATGAGTTTTCTTGACTGGCCATTATAAATGTAGTGTTGCCATTTTCCTGAAGGCTTCAAATTGCTGGGCAATCCCTCTTGTTCAGGGTGGTTTAGTTACCTCTCCATTCCTGTAAACCGTTGTTCTAAACCTTTGCCAATTTCCTTAAGATCGCTATTGCACTCTTAGTGTTTTTCTATCTTTCAGGGAAAACACAACTTTCCTCCCTTCAATTCAAATTATATTTATACTTTCATTCATCCTTCCCTCATTTCTGTCCATTTCACAGGAAGAAGTGTTCTTAGTCCTTTTCAAGGTTAATCCTTCTTCCTATGTTCTATTCAAATTACTTTTGGTGAAATAACAATGTGAATGGTGTATGAAACACAAATGTACAGTTTAATGCCTATAACATGAATGCAAGTATAACCACAACTCAGGTCAAGAAACAAGACTTTGACAGCAAAACAGAAGCTCTCTGTGTGTCCCTTCCAGACCGCAACCTTCTCCTTCCCTCCAGAAGCAGCTACTATTCCAACTTTTATGGTCATCAGTTTCTGATTGTCAAAAGTCTTTGGTTTTTTTTTAGTTTTATTACCTATGTATATACCTACAGACAATATAATTAAATTTTGCCTCTCAAAATTTTATCTCTATTAATACCATAAATATTCTTTTGTGTCTTACATATGTTAAGATACATCTATATTGCTGGATATAACTCTAGTTGGTTCATTTCTTAGAACATTTTATTTTGAAATAATCCTAGATTTATAGGAAGTTATGAAGATAGTACAAAGAGGTCCCAGGTTTCTTTCACGATTTCCTCACTTACAGCTTATCATAGTGCAATATCACAGTATCGAAACCAGGAAGTTGACATTGCTACAATGTGTGCACGTAGCTCTGTCATTTTATCAAATGTGTAGACTCACGTAACTAGCACTGCTATCAAGATACAGAACTATTCCATCACCACGAGGCTTTCCTACCTATTTATAGTCAGTCATGTTCGCTCCCCTTCCTGCTCACCAGCCTAACCCCCGACAATCACCAATTTGTTCTACATCTCTACAATTTTGTCATTTCACAAATATATATGTATTTATGTATGTGTGTGTGTATGTGTGTGTGTGTGTGTGTGTGTGTGTGTATATATATGAAATCAGGCAGTACAGTACCCTTTGAGATTGGCTTTTTTCACTCAGCATAATGTCCTTGTTATACCTTGTTAAACCAAGTTATTTTGGTACAGCATAGGAAATGTAGTCAATGGTTTATAGTAGTAAATGGTGACAGACAGTAGCTACACTTGTGAGCACAGCATAACACACAAAGTTGTTGAATCACTATGTTGTACACCTGAAACTAATATGATATTGTGTGTAACTATACTTCAATTTTAAAAAGTATGGAATGCCTGGGTGGCTCAGTCGGTTAAGAATCTGCTTTCAGCTCAGGTCATGATCCCAGGGTCCTGGGATAGAGTCCCACATGGGGCTCCTTGCTTAGCGGGAGCCTGCTCTTCCCTCTGCCTGCCATTTCCCCTGCTTGTGCTTGCTCTCTCTCTCTCTCTGACAAATAAAATCTTCAAAAAAAAAAAAGGTAAGTTGGGTGCCTGGGTGGCTCAGTCAGTTAAGTGTCTGCCTTTGACTCGGGTCATGGTCCCGGGGTCCTGGGATCAAGCCCTTCACTGGGCTCCCTGCTCAGTGGGTAGCCTGCTTCTCCATCTCCCTCTGCTCCTCCCCCATTTGTGCTCTCAAATAAATAAATAATATCTTAAAAAAAATTCAAGTTATTGTGTGTACCAATAGTTTGCTCCTATTATATAACTCCGAAAAAGCAGGAGGGACCTCCACCCCAAGTTTGGTCTGTATGTCAAGAGTGATGTTGCCACACCAAGAGAACATGGAAAGATTTCTTATATAATTGAGGTCTGCAGGGGAAGTAGGGCAGGCCTCTCAAGCAGGTTCAAAATCGCCTGAGAGAGCAAGGTAAGGAGACTGACTGGATTTTTATTGTGCTTGGGGGTGGGGCTGGGAGGTTCCCAAGCAGGAACAGGGGCTTGTGTGGTTTGAACCACCTTATAGTGTCACAGAAGGGACTAGCATTTCTTATCATTTTGTCCAGATGTGGGGCACAAGGGAAAGAGGGAAGGGTGAGGCTTAAAAGCTGTCAGCAGTCAAATGTCAAGAAATGGAGTCAGGCTTATCATCACCATTCCTGTTTATTAATGAGTCCATGCCAAACCAGTTTGTTTAACCATTCACTGCTAAAGGACACTTGGATTACTTCCAGTTTTTAGCTATTACAAATAAAGCTGCTGTTGACATTGGGAATAGGTATTTGTGTGGACACAGGGTTTCATTTCTCTGGGATAAATGCCCAGGAGGGTGATTGCTGGATCATATGGTAAGCATGTGTTTGTTTGTTAATGAAACTGCCTATTTCACAGTATATATTTTTTTCATCTTTTTACTTTCAACCTATCTATGTCATTATATTCAAAGTGAGTTTCTTGTAAAAAGCACATAGTTGGGTCATGGTTTTTTATCCACTCTGTCAATGTCTGTCTTTTAATTGGTATATTTAGACCATTTACATTTAATGCAATTATTGCCATGTTAGGACTTAATTCTGCCATTTTTTTCCTATTTGCTTTTTCTGTTTTTCCTGGATATCTTGCACATGTCTCTGTAGTTTGCAGCTGGAGAAAGGCATGATTGTGCAATTAGCAGAGAAGGAGGGCAAAAAAGTCTGGGCTTGACCTCTCCGGTCTTCTATACATGTCTTTTTCCTGCCTTTTCTGTATTGTAATAAGCTTTAGCCATGAGTGTAACTTTGAGTCATGTGAACCCTTCCAGTGACTCACAAAAGTAGTGGGTGGCCATGGGACCATTGAGACAGGTTATGCTAAATTGTTTTTCAAGGTTGTTATCTTCCTTTTATCTTTACCCCATCTTCCTCTCATCTCTTTTAGGATCTTCCTCCATCAAAAATGTTTCTACTTTCTTGGATCTTTAAAACCCTCTGTTCAACAGCTCCTCTTCTCAAAGATACACTCTTACTCCCTACTCTAAAAGAAAAAAACCTCTCCCTCCACCTGCAAAAATACTTCCCCACCCCAAATCCCTAACCCTGTTTTCCGTTTTAAGTTAGCAACAGATTTCTCCCTTACTGTGGTCTACACTCACTAAGTCTGCTTTCTAATCTCATTCTCTTCTCTACCCACTATTGTTTTCTCAGTTCTCATACAGTTCCATCAGGTTGCATATTTGACATTCTCCTCCCTTGGGTTTTGAGAAAATAGGAACAAGAAAAACAGAAACGAAAATCACTTTTCCCCCCCTCTTGTTTCTTTTCTTTCATGTCCATCTTCATCCTCTGTCTCTTTCACTGATATTCTACTTCTATCCCTTAAACACTGGTGTCTGTGTGGTTCCTCATCCCATTCACTGGTTAACCTCATTCTCTCCCATACTCCGCTGCTTCTGCTACTACTACTACTCCTATTAATACTGCTGTCACCACCACCACCATTACCTACTGTTAACTTTTTTTTACCTCTCTCTCTCTCTCTCTCTTTTTTTTTTTTTTAGAGAGAAAGCATACAGATGGTTGGGGAAAGGGGAGGGGCAGAGGGAGAGGGAGGAGAGGAGAGAGAGAATCCTAAGCAGGATCCATGTCCAGGGTGTGGAGCCAGTCCCATGACCCTGGGATCACAACCTAAGCTGAAATCAAGAGTTGGATCAAGAGTTAAGCAATCCAGGTGCCCCTATTGTTAACTTCAAAAACTATATTTCTAATCCTGACTTCTCACATGAATAGCTGAGCTCCAGGCTCGCCCTGATAATTTATTTCCCACATGTAATATCTCTACCTGGAGCCAAAAACACACTTCAGATTTAATACATTTACAACTGAACTAAACTTCTCTCTGAATGTTTTCTTTCCCTCTGCCTCCTATAACCCACTGAATGTCATTGCCATCTACTAAGTCATGTTAAGCATTTTTAAGTTTCCTATGTTTTAAAACCTTTCCCAGTAATGGTGATTCACTTTATTTTAGTAATGATTCACTTTGAAATGAGCTATTATTAATTAACTTAACACTAGACCCTCTTTTCCTAACATTTGCTTGTCTTTTGGACAGGAAGAAATGTTCCAAAAAAAGGAATATCCAGAATTTGAGGCTAACTTGTAAAAAAGCTTTTAATCTATAGGATAGGGCGCAAAAGTCCTCCCTCCTTCTCTCTGCCTTTCCAAATCCGCCCCCCCCACCTGCTCCCACATACACACATAGAGAGCCAGTACTTTACTAAATCTGATTGCTTTTTTATTCTCTTTTTCTAGTTCCTTTGTCTCTCCTGTCTATAATTTGCATCTAAGTATTCCCCAAGGTTTGGTTTGCAACTCTCTACTCTTCTCACTTTCAGTCCTTACCTGGGTAATCTTGTTTTCCAAAGCTTTAATTACAATTGAAATGGTGATGATTTCTCCAAATCTATGTCTCTAGATGTCAGAAGACATTTTTCTTGGGCTTCAGAACCAAGGTTCCAACTACCAGATGAATATCTCCACTTGGATGGTATCTAAAGACTCACATACAACCCTTAGAAATCTAAAACAATCTCTCTAATCATTGTTTCATATACATTGTTTCATATTTCATTTATACACATACATACTTGATATACATATAAAAACCTGAAATTTTATCTATCTCTGAGTTCACTTTGTTCATAAAAGGGATGACATTTCTTTTTCTTTTTTAAAGATTTTATTTATTAAATCTCCCAACATGGAGCCCAACATGGGCTGACCATGAGATCATGACCTAAGCTGTGATCGTGAGTTGGCCACCTAACCAAGTGAACCATCAGGGTGCCCCTAGAGATTTTATTTTTAAGTAATCTCTACACCCAACGTGGGGCTTGAACTCACAACCCTGAGATCAAGAGTCCCATGCTCCTCCAACTGAGTCAGCCAGGAGCCCCAGAGATGACATTTCTGATAGTTCTATGTGAATCCTCTTACAATGGCCCTTTAATCTTAAGGACACCTCTCCCTAATAATTAATCAGTGTAGCACGTGAGACTGATCTTCAGTTTTCCCTTCAGTTCTCAGACTCACCTTATAGCAGTCATTAGCAATGAGCTGTAAGAGACTAAAGGACTCGCCAGAGGTTTCCATCTTGAGATAAAGTTCCCAGGCTAGTCTTGGTTTCTTGTTCATGATATCTACAAAAAGAAGCAAAGGTTTTTGCCTCTTAAATGTATAGGAAATACAATTCTGAATCTTGCTATTCTTTGGATTTGGTTCTATGTTCCAAAGAGACAAAGAAATGGTAAAACATCTCTCACGTAGAAAGTGTGTAATGTTAGCATTAAGCTGGTTCTCCATTAGAACTCTACCATATGTAAAATACTTAAGTTAGGATTTACATAATTATATCTTTGTAGATTGGGTTGGTTTCAGTTGGTCCCACTTTGCTCATCTGCTTAAAAGTCATGTATCATTCATTCAATCCTACTTATATAGTTTCGGCCTCACTTAGAACATTGATTGCTGAAATTTTCCCCTGACTTTAAACACTGTGAAAATTTTAAATCCAGGGGGAAAAAAAGAAGCAAGAAAAGATAATGAAGGGAGAGAGAAAGACTGAGATTATAGGCTATATAATATAAAAAAATATTATGTTTTTGACATTTTGTCACTTCAGGCCTGCATCATAATGAAAAGGTAAAATTATCATAACAATATCACTTAACAAAGAACCCTGTAAACTGAGATTCTGGAAACTTTAACAGGGCTGATGGAAAAACTTGGCATCTTTCAGGACTGTTCATGCTAGGTTAACATCATATGGTAGAACTAATCACAAGGTAAATGTATATAATACATGTACAGGACCACCCTAACTGAGTAGCATTAACAATGCTTAATTTCAGTGTCTCCTCATTCTACGAAACAAAATTAGAAATGTTCACTGTAATTTCCATCCAGAAGATTATGCAACAGAGAAGAAAAAGAGGATTCTTTTGTAACATTTAAAAGAAGACTCACAGCACCGAGCTAACCAACTGAGGTAAATGTAATCATTTTTCATCTTCTCATTTTGGATTAAAAGGAAAACCTGCAAAAAGAGGAAAGGAAAGGAATAAACATGAAAATATTTTTGCAGTAAAAATACCATATCATCTTGCCTTAGATTAATACTTAGTGTAGCCTTACAGATGGTCAAATTCTCTACAGGCTGCTAAGAAAAGGACAAAACTGTGGTGATGCTGACATACTTCTCTCAGTTATTGATATCACAAACTGACCAAAGAAATTTGGTAAGGATATAGAAGATTTGAACAGAATAATTAACAACCGCATAGCACCTATTTTGTTCAAGGACACATGACCACGTTACTGGGCGGTAAAGCAAGTCTCAGCAAATTTTGAAGGACTGATGTAATACAGAGCATACTGGATGACCACAATATGATTAAGTTAGAAATCAAAATGAAATAGCTTGGGGAAGATAATACACATATTTGAAAATTATGACACATGTTCTAAACTCACAAAGGACATAATGGAAGGTAGAAAATAATTAGAATTTGAATAATAATAAGTGGAACAATTTGGCAAATAATAACAAAATCAAATCAAATAATTCAACTGAATTGCTTTGGATAATTCAGGATAAATCAGTCTATGGAGTTAGAAGTCAAAATAGTGGTTAGCCTTGGGAGAAAGGGATAGACTCAAACAAGGAGATAAGGGGGTTTCTATGGGGTTAAGGTAATACTGTTTCATGATCTGAGGACAGATTATTTGGGTACATTCACTTTAAAAATTCATCAAGCTGTATACTTTGATTTAGATACTTTTCTCAATGTATGTTATGCTTTTATAAAATATAGCAGAAAAAGGAAAACAGTAATATGGTTATAAAATCTATATGTCCCTTCACATTGTACTTTTTAATGTAACCTAAGAACAAAGGAACTTTTCATCATCCTTTGCCCCTGAACATTTTATTTCAGTGAGAAAAAGATAATAATGCTTTTATTACTTTTTTTTCAAGTGTTTATTTAAGTTCCAGTTAGCTAACATACAGTGTAATATTACTTTCAGGTGTAGAATTAGTGATTCAACACTTAACATACAACACTCAGTGCTCAGCACAAGTGCACTCCATAATTCCCATCACCCATTTAGCCCATCCCTCACTCCTCCCCTCCAGCAACCCCCAGTGTATTCTTTATAGTTAAAAGTCTGTTTTATGGTTTGCCTCTCTTTTTTTTTTCTTTCCCCTATGTTCATCTATTTTGTTTCACTCTGGAAAACAGTATGGAAATTCCTCAAAAAGTTAAAAGATAACAACGTTTTTAAGTACAATCATTTGAATGCATCAAAAGCATGTACCCACCTCTTCACCCTCACTGGTATTGCCTGTTGCAGCTTTGGCTTGGGCATAATTAAAGTTAAAGATGTCATCATTGTAGAAGTAACTCTGAAAAACATCCCAAGAATAGGTCACATTGAGTATTAACATACCAATATAAGATATCAGTCATCAGTTATACTAGAAAAACTCAAAAATAATTTTAATTAGCTGACACCATCAATGCCACTGTAGTAAAAGGGCCATCTCTAAAAGTATCTTTTTTTTTTTTTTAGATTTTATCTATTTATCAGAGAGAGAGAGAGAGAGAGAGAGAGCACAAAGCCAGGGGAGCTCCAGGCAGAGGGAGAAGCAGGGTCCCTGCTGAGCAAGAATCCCAGTGTGGGACTCAATCCCAGGACTCTGGGATCATGACTTGAGTTGAATGCAGACTCTTTTTCTTTTCTTTTCTTTTAAGATTTTACTTATTTATTTGACAGAGACAGCGAGAAAGGGAACACAAGCAGTGGGTAGTGGGAGAGGGAGAAGCAGGCTTCCTACTGAGTAGGGAACCTGATGGAGGGCTCGATCCCAGGACCCTGGGATCATGACCTGAGCTGAAGGCAGACGCTTAATGACTGAGCCACCCAGGTGTCGCTGAAGGCAGACTCTTAACCAACTGAGTCACCCAGGCAACCCTCTAAAAGTATCTTACTTCTGACACATTATATATAGTATTTTGTAGACAAACTCATCTAGAAAATTCTATACTGACCTTAAATGAATTGAGGTAAATCAAGACATCATCAAATTGCTTAAGCAGAAAGAAACAGGAAGCCATGCACTGCCTCCCAGGTATTGTATCTGAAATGGAATGGGAAAAGAAACCAGGTATATTCATGACACTGAAAGTTCTCTTTAGCTGAAATTTGAGTTACTTCATAATTTAGAGATAGGAATGTATTCCAAGACAGCTTTCCAGATTCTAAAATTATAGATTCTATTCAGTGGACAAAACCTCAGCATAATGGAGGTCACAGTACTTGAGAGTAATCAGTAATCTCTCTTGGGGCTATCTCACAGACTCCAGCATGAACACACACCCTTCAGGCTACAGTATTCCTCAGATGTTTTTCCAGAGCCTTGAGTCTCACCCACTCTGACATGTGCACATTCAACTAACGTGGCTTAATCTCCATCATCACTCATCTAAGACAACCTAGCACCTAGCACTTCCAATCTCAAATGGAGAAATCATTTGCCATGGAACCATCTGGTCCTGATCCTGACCAACTTTCTGTCTGTTATCAGATTCCTGTTTGAGATAGCAGAGAATTAGTATAACCCCCACCCTCGGCACTGGCACTCCTATTCGTTCTTGCTCTGTTCAATTTTTCCCCCATAGCACTTATCACAGTCAGGTATACCATATAACCTCCTTCTTTATTGTGTTTATTGTCTGTCCCACTAGACTGTATGCTCTACAAGGTTGGAGGACTTGTTTTGTTTACTACTATACCCCCAACACTAAATTTTTAATCAATCAAATCAATAAATTTTTGTTGTATGAATGAATCAAATGAAGAAAGGAAATACTACGCAATAAGTGGTTTTGGTGAAACATCTGAAAGAAAATGAATATCCAAGGGTGATAAAAATATTTAACAACTAGTTCACCACAAATACTGTTCATCAGAATAGAGGCTGGCCCTAGACAACTGGTACAAACAGCTGTATCAGTTCATACTGGCTAACTATCAGCCCTTTTAATAGTCCTTTCTGAAATCTTACACTCAATCTTGGCTGATTAAGTCAATACTTTAATAATAAAATGAAGCAACAAAACTACTGGTGGGAAATAAAAGTGAATATTATATAACTGGGGGGGCATGAGAGCACTTTCTAAGCTAGATACCCATGTAAAATATCATTATAAAAAGATAAGCTTCATTAAGATTTAAATATTTTTACATGTGAAAAAATACCATAGGCAAAATTAAAAGGCAAATGACCCACTGGAAAAAATATCTATGACATGATGAAAGTTGAATAAAGCTCCTGAAAAATCAATAAAAGTTAACATTTCAAATCAAAAACAGAATCAAATTTTAAAAACTCTCATGAACTGAAGATTACATTAATTCTCTATTTATTAATCTCTCATACAACTTTAGCTGAGATGTTGAGAAGAGCTAACCCGATATTCTCTCCTGCGTCTCTCCCACAGGACTTTCTACTTGACACTTTGATACTTTGCTTTCAAGCCTGACACATGTAACCTTGGACAGAGACTCAAACTTCACCAGTCAATACATGACCAACTCTAATTATGAATCATGTGAATGAGAACTGATTTCAGACATACCACACTCACTCGCTGACCCTCCCACCAGCTGGAAGAACTGCTGGGCAATTTTCATATGGTCCCTCTGAAAAACAAAGCAAAACTGAGATAGCTAACAGAAGCTGAAAATATTTTATTTGTATCGCACATTATGGTTTGAAAATATGTGCCAGGATTTAACATACACACTTGTTTGACATCCTCTCCCAAACAAACTAATTGTTATTAGCATAAGCACTAGAGAATCATAATCTGAAACTAAATTAAAACCTACCCTGAGTCAGATAGAAGAAAAGAAGAAAGAAAAAAGAAGAAAAAAAATATCCAATCCCCAAACTATCCTAAAAACAACTTCATTAAATGAACTCATTCATTTAGTCATTCATTCACACATTCAACAGATACTTACTGCTCTTTTATCATATATCAGACCTTGTGGTAGGAGCCATGATTAATTCAATACACTCATTCGATAACTATTTACTGCATATCCACTAGATGAGGCACTGTAGAGTGAGCTAGACATAAAAATATTTATTTATATCTACTTTGTTCCCAAAAGAACTTAATGTGCCATATTCAGATGAACTTAATTTTAAACAGTGTTTTGATGTTTATAAAAGTCGTTGCCAAAGAAACAATTATCCCCATTTTACAGTTGCCAAAATTATAGCTCAGGGGTGTGCAAGGTTAACCAAAGTCACTGAAAATAAGAATGAAGCTGTGCAATGATTTTCAGTTATTATTAGATATAAATGCTGCTTAACACTTGGGCTTTTAAAAGATGAAGCTGCAATTCTTAGGGTTAAAGCTTTCTCTTTTTTTTGTCTTTAAATAACAGAATTCTTTTTATAATGGAATCTGGGTTGAGGGATATGGAGAAAGGATAGGAACTGCAGATAAGCCGATTTGTAAGCTTACTGCTGGTTGAACGTTAACATTCATTTTTATCTTTTCCATACTCCAAAACTGCAACTATAGATTACCAGTGATTTCATACTCACCGAACCCATTTCCTGGCCAAGGGCTGCATTGACCACTCCTTTGAGGATATACTCCTGGCAACATGGAATAACACAAATTAATTTCCAAAGAATGTGTAGCTACCAAATCTTTTTCAAATTAATTTCAACTTACTGCTTTATATATATTATCAAAAGTTACCCAGAGTCACTTTTCTCTGTTCCATCCCTGGCTTGAATGAAAGAATTAGGAGACTTTCATTTGGTTTTCAGGAAAGTGTCCATATAACAGAATTCACCATATTTGTAAATCCATAATCTTAAGCAGAAAAACTCAGTGGAAACCTTGAGAAGTTAAGTTTTATTTCAACTCAATGGAAAAAAATTAACAATAAAACATTTACATAATAATTTTTATCACTTTATTTGCCACTGCCATTCTTTGTGACCACATCATATATATTATTTTCCCTTTCTAATCATATAATAATTTTTATTTGCTAATAATCCATTTCCTAAAAAAAAAAGTATCCTCTGATCTCTGTTTGTAAGGTATTATCTCTTTTGGAGCCCTGGAGTCTCACCTTTATCACTTTCAGACTTGGCTCTATTCTTTAATAGACACCTTCCTTAGCAGCTTTATAAATTTTTTATGCAGGTACTCTTTTTATTTAAGAGGGTTTACAAAAAGAGCAGTATAAAAGATGCTGAAACTTTCAATACACTTGAGAAATATATCTGTTTAGATTTCACAGGGTCTAGAAACATTTTCAGTCTTTCATTCAATAAGTGCAATGTCTATTACATGCTTACTGTACACAGTGTTGGAAATACAAACAGATGGAGAAAGAGAAGTTAAATTATACTAGTGAGATAAGTTTCTATATCTTGTTAGTTCCATAGAATTCTAGATTTCAGTTTTTTCAAACCTCAATCCTTTGGAGGAAATGACCACATATAAGGGAGTTTAAAAACATTAAAAAATCCAGAATGTTCGTTCTCATATTGAAAGTCTCACAGGACATTCCTAAATCAACATATATGGTCCTTCCTGAGATTCTACAAGTCGGAATTTTCTCTAACATGCCTTCCCAATACCTTTCTGAATTTCTACTTCCAACAGAGGTTGGTTAGTAAAATGGTAACACATTTTCAATTACCTGAGGAGTAGTAGGTTCCAGATCCTTAATTAAGTTATAAGCTTCTTGTACATCATCTGAAATACAAGAAATAAGTAGCTATACTAGTCTGTATTCCAGCAAACCCTTCTGTAACAGTCCCGAAAAGGTTAAGATCCTTCAGCATTCAAATGTTCATAGGAAGTATGATTTGTTTTATCTGTCCTCTAACTCTCCATCAAGTTCAATTTGGAGTAATTATCCTAAAGGTAACCAAATATCTTAGGAAACCTGTAAGTCATGAAGCACCTAAAAAAATGTTCAAGCTAAGAATATGGACTGAGTATTATATAGCAATGGCATTGTAGTTACATAAGTAAAACAACCAATTTTTTAAAAAGACAATATATATTAAGTATGTAGAAGTGAAATGACACGAAGCCTGGGACTTGCTTTAAGATATTTCAGCAATAAAAATGGACAGGGAGAATGGATGAAAGAATGGCAATATTTTGAAGACTGCTGAATCTGGTATGACTATTTTGGGTGTTCATACTATTTTGTTTAGTTTGAAAAATTTTATAATAGTTAATTTCTAAAATACATAAGATATTTAATTTCTTGTCCAAATCCCTATTTCTTTGGGCTTACATATCAAATAGAACTGTTTGCAAATTCATCTTCTTATTTTAATATACACTTACACTTTCCTCCATGAGGAATATGTTGTCTGGTTGATTTCTACCGTGCACCTAAAAAGGCCCACACTGTTAGTCCAGGGTCCACAACAGAGTGCCACCACTAATGCATGGTAGCTACTGTCCTGTACTCAAAACTGTTAGATCAAAGACTGCTCAGGCACATGTCTAACAATTTTAACCTTACTTAGGGGAAGTAAATATCATATTCTCTTTGAATCAAAATATTTCTCATAAGAAGCCAGAAGTACAAAGAAACAAAGGCAGACAATTAGAGCAAATATGATAAAAAAAAAAAAGAACTCAGGAAAATGTGCATGTGCATTATACATAGAAAAAGAACCACAAGGAAGGGGAAGGAAAAACAGTACAAAAACTGAAATAGAATGGGTAGAGAACAAAGGACAGAAAAAGAAGAGGAAGAAAGAAAAACAGAATGAGGGAGAAGGTTGGAAGCAGAAGAGGAGGAAAGAGGATAAAGAGAAAAGGACCAATAAACACCAATAAATTTGTTCTCTCCTATGAACCTGTTGCAAATATATTTTTGGAAGTATTATGGATTTTAAAAGTTAAGCAAGTAGTTCAGTTAGAGGTTAAATGTTCTAAAATATCTCATTATAAGCAAGACCAAGACAAATTTTTCTCACCTTGACGAAGGTAGTAAATCACTAAGTTTAACCGAGCTTCAGGAATGACATCAACCAGGGGAGGCAAAACCTGCAAAGCCCCTTCACCTCCTCGGAAAACAACCTAAAGATAGAAGAAGTCTGTTATTATGGCAATAAGTATGAATATATTTATTGGTGGAAATGTTTAATTAAGGAGTTGCCACTTATAACTGGGTACTCAATTATTCTTTGAATATATATTTGAAGCTCTCAATATACACACCACCTGACTCCACTGGAAGCAAGCTATTATCTAAATTATAGTAAGTGTAAGAAACAGAATAAAGGCATAAGCCCACTGTATACATTTCCTTTTCTTTTCATAAGAACTGCAGAAAACTCTTAAAGTACCCAAAAATTAATAAAACATTTTTCTAGACAGATATTCTGAATCAAAATCTCCAAGACCGGGGCGCATGGGTGGTTCAGTCAAACATCTAGTTCTTCTTTTTTTTAAATGGCTTTATTTATCTGAGACAGAGAGAGAGCACACTCACAAGCAGGGTTAGGGGCAGAGGAAGAAGAGGCAGAAGCAGACTCCCTGCTGAGCAGGGAGCCTGATCCCAGGACCCTGAGATCATGACCTGAGCCAAAGGCAGAGGCTTAACCAACTGAGCCACCCAGGCGCCCTGAGTTTTATTTAAGTTCTTTATATATTTTGGATACTAACCACTTATCAGATGTGTCATTTGCAAATATCTTCTCCCACTCAATAGGCTGTCTTTTTGTTCTGCTGATTATTTCATCAGCTGTGCAGAAGTTTTTAATTTTGATGTAGTCCCAATATTATTTTTGCTTTTGTTGCACTTGCCTCAGAAGACATATCTAGAAAAATGTTTTATGGTTGATGTCAGAAAGATCACTGCCTGTGCTCTCTTTTAGGATGTTTATGGTTCAGCTCTCACATCTAGGTTCTTAATCCATTTGGTTTTTATTTTTGTGTATGTTGTAAGAAAGTGGTCCAGTTTCATTCTTTTGCATGTAGCTGTCCAGTCTGCCTAACACAATTTGTTGAAAAGACTTTTTCCCATTGCATATTCTTGCTTTCTAATTGACCATATAATTCTGTGTTTACTTCTGGGTTCTCTGTTCTGTTCTGTTGATTTATGTGTCAGTTTTTATGCCAGTACCACAGTATTTTGATTACTATAGCTCTGTAGTATTTCTTGAAATCTGGGATTGTGCTATCTCAAAGTTTTGTTCTTTTTTTTTTTTTTTCAAGATTGCTTTGGCTATTTGGGGTTTCTTATAGTTTCATACAAATTTAGGAATATTTGTTCTAGTTCTGTGAAAAGTGCTATTGGTATTTTTATAGGGATTGCATTTAATCTGCAGATTGCTTTGGGTAGTACAGACATTTTGACAATGTTTGTTCTCCCAATCCATGGATCTCATAACTTTTAACTCGATCTGGATCTTGTTTCTCTATTAATTATTCTATCTTCATTAGTCCTGGTCCTACCTCTCAGCTTTAAACATACAAAAAGGTTTTTGCTTTCTTGAAAAATCTTCCACTTGGTGCCATTGTTTCCTCTGGATAGTGCCCTATTTTTCTCCTTCCTTTCAATGCCACACTTCAAAACTGTGTGGCTTACTGCTTCAACGTTATTATTTTCTCACTGCTTAACTCCTATTCCCAGCACACTAGTGAACTTACTCTCACAAGTCATGAATTAACCCATTTAACCAATTCAATGGATTCTTCTGTCCTCTTGCTCAGTGACGTGTCTGTAGTTTGGACACTGATGGCCATAGCATGACCACAAAAGCATGATTTATTAAACATGTATTATATGTTAGATACTGTATAAAGGACAACCTCATTTAATCCTCACCAGAAAATAAGGTAGGTCCTGTAATTTCCCCTATGGCACACATGAGAACACTGAGTCTCAACAATGCTAAGGGACTAACCCAAAGGTCCAAAGCTAGTACATGGTGTAGCTTGATTTTGACCTCAAGTCTGACTGTAAAAGTCAATGCTCAGAATAACCATGTATATTGCTCACTATACTTTGTTTTAAACTATAGAAGTGATACGTGTTCATTGGGAAAAAAACTTATATATAGTATTATAAAAAGAAAAAGGACAATTTCCATACTCTTACTTCTCTCTTTAACCCCATTCTCCGAGGCTAATCTCTATTTACTAGTTGATACACCTCCTCTCGTCATATATACATATGGTGGTTTTTTACTCTGGCTGTATATTATATGCACTTGGGAAGCTGTGATAGCTGAGCCCTAGCCCAACCATTAAATAAGAATCTCCAGGGGGTGGAGCCCATGCATCATTATTTTTAAAAACCTCCCAGGTGATTAAAATGTACAGGTGTAAATGGCATTGCATTATCTAAGTGATCTTTCCCATCTCCCCTTTCTTGTCTTATCTGTTTATTCTCCTTCCTTCAGCTCCTTAAATGCTCTCTTGGGACCATATTTTTCTCTGTTTTGAATCCTTTCTTCCATGTTTAGTTGTCAGGACTGTAGCTATCATTTCTCTTATGAAACTCCTACTCTACTCTCCAGTCTTGATCTCTCTCCAAGCTTTATTTCCAGACTACTATCTCTAACACATCATTCGCCACAAAATTTTAAGTTGATAAACTAGATGAGAAGTGAAAAGAGGCAGAAGCTCATAATAGAAACTATCCAGAGAAGAATTTTATCTGTGTTGGAGGCCTGAATTAGAGGAGAAATGGAATAAATGTAAGACTTTGCCAAGAAAGCATCAATAGGATTAAGTGACCAAGCAGATGTCAGAGGTAAAGGGGAAAAGAGAACCTAAAGCAGAACTGGTGCTAAAAAAAGGAATAGAGAAATCAGAAGGAACAAGTGTAGCTATTATTGATGCCATTTTCAGATGAGGGATCTGAAACTCAGCAATATCATGTAATTTTCCCAGTGTACCCAGGTGTCTGAGTTGAGAGAAGCTGCTCTGTATCCACAATATTGCATGATCAATTAAATTGAACCTGAATATGGACACTTTTTTTTTTTATCAATGGTCATCGTAGACTGGCCTTCAACTTGACCGCCTCTCTACTTTTTCACTAAGACTTTCCTTTTCATTGTGCTGCAGTGCACACTTTCTGTTCTAGGAAGCTTAGTCTGCTTATGACCTTTCATATACGTCATTTTTGTTCTAACTCCATATCCTTGCCTTCAATGAACCCTCTAAATCTCAGTCATCCTTCAAAGATGAACTTGAGTTGGACTTTCACCAGAAAATCCTTCCTGTTTATTGTAACTCACAAGGATACATGTTTCTTGGTCTTTGCCAACAAAATAAACACTTGGACCTACACTGCCTTGCACTTCTTTCTAAATGTTATGTATGTGTTACTGCCCTCCCAGTAAGGATTTCCTTGAGGAAAGGACCTGATATTTGAAACTTCTTTTACTCTCTTCCATAGCAAAGAGTTCACTTGGAGTAGAGAAGTATTTGTTGCAATATCTCCCTTCATTCCTCCTTCTAACTGCTGTGATATACTGAAATAGGCTAAGACTAAATTCAGTCAAGACAGGAAACTGCTATTCACCAGATTGTGCCTGATGAGTTCTTTAGCAAATTCAAAGGAAGAAGAAGCGTTGTCCATCAAGCTTTTGAGTTCTGCCTGAAATTGAAAAAGGAAAGGCTTAGGAAAATGACAAATATATCATTCTTATACCACATATTTGCACAATGTTTTATAGTTTACAAAGAATTTAACATGTCATTTCATTCATATTTCATTTGTTCCTCAGGACTTGAAGAGTCAGTGTGATTGTTAACCTCATTTTACAGATGAGAACATTGAGGCTTATAAACAATAAATGACTTGAAACTTACATTAAGCAGCAAGTTTGAGACTGGTGAGCCCATGTCTGAAGACTCCTACTTAATCTTTTCTTGCAGAGTCAAAGGTGATAAAGGAGCTAAACTTTGAAAAACTGGGGTTGATTCTTCAATCTGACCATTCCACCTATATCCTGAATTCTCATAGTACCTTCTTTCTGCTGCACTGGTCTTTATTTACATAGCACAATTAAAATATCTTCTCCTACTATTTATTAGACCCATCAGATCTCTTCTGTATTCTCTTTCCCCTTTCACTTCCTGTAGAACAAATGGTCAGCCATTTCCAGCATCTTCATTAACACCCTAGATTCACCTATCCTTCCTCAGCTTTTTGTTACTCCTACCTTGCCAATCTATAATTTTGAGTGATCTTCCTCTCCTCCTTTTTCTACTTCCATCAGTTAGGTAGCTAAGCTTCTCAGGATAAAATAATTAAATTCTTGATTGTTCTCACTAACCACTGCAAATGTGTTCTATTTGATCTCATATGGGATTGAGCATCTGCCTCAGCAACCTTTTTATTAATCCCTTCTCTTGTCCACAGCAGCAATTTCAAAGTGTTCAGTAATATTAGGCTAGATCAGCAGTGTGCAAGCTTTTTGATCTCAGGATCTCTTTTATAATCTTAAAAATTATTAAGGATCCCAAAGAGCTTTTATTTACATGGGTTATAGCCCACATAAATAGCCCATAGTATAATATATATTGTATTAGAAATTAAAACAGAAATTTTAAAGTATCCAATTAATCAAAAATAATAACAAGCCCACTATACATTAACATAAATATTTTTCATTTAAGAAAACTGCATTTATGGAACAAAACTTAGTGAGAAGAGTAGTAATGTTTTATATTTTTGCAAATCTCTTTAATGTCTGGCTTAAAAGAAGACAGCGAGATTGGCATGTCTGTATCTGCATTTGATCTATGTTGAAATATGCTGTCTCTGGAAAGCTTCACTGCACACTTGAGCAAAGGAAAGTGAAAAGACAAAATCTTTTAGTATCATAACGACAGTTCTTATTTCAGGCAGGTCCAGCCGGAACTAAGGCTGGCCAAATGAGATGCCTAGGGCACAGAATTAAAAGCAGCACTCACTGCACATGAAAAGATGTTCAACATCATTAGTCATCAGAGAAATGCAAATCAAAACCACAATGAGATTCCACTGCACATCCAACAGGATGGCTACAATAAAAATGTCAGATAATAACTGCTGGCCAGGATGTAGAGAAATCGAAACTCCTATACACTGCTGGTGGGAATGTAAACTGGTGTAGCTACTCCGTAAAACAGGCTGGCAGTTCCTCAATTAAATAAAAAGCTCCATATAACCCACCAATTCCACTCCTAGGCATATACTCAAGAGATATGGAAACATGTCCAACACATGCCCAAGAACATATACACAAATGCTTATAACAGCATTATTCATAACAGGCCAAAAGTGGAAACGACCCAAATGTCCATCAGCTGATGAATGGAAAAATAAAATGTAGTCTATCTATACAACAGCATATCATTTGGTCATAAAAATGAATGAAGTACAATACAGACTACAACGTGGTGAAATTTATAAACATGCTAAGTAAAAGAAGACAGTCATAAAAGTTCACACATTATATATTACTTTTATATGAAATATCCAGAATTGGCAAATCTAGAGTCAGAAAGCAGATTTGCAATTGCTTGGGCTGGGGGAATGGGGGGCCAGGGGTTGATGGAGTTTCTAAGGATCATGGGGTTTCTTTTGAGGTAATGCAAATGCTCTAAAACTGCAGTGGTGATTGCACATATCTGTGAAGAGAATAAAAGCTTTGTGTGTGCATTGTGCCAGGTACTAAGACACACATGTCAAAAGACACGGTTTCAATACTCAATGAGCTTGTCTAGATGTGAGATAATCAGGCAACTATCAAATAGTATGCATGATATTTTATGTATGTATATATACCTATATATATCTATAAATATACCTTTATCTATCTATTTATCTAGCTATCCATTTATCTATCTATATATAATCATATGTGAGAGAAAAGAAAAAAGTACCCCTAAATTTGCAGTTAAGTCTGTGGGCTTTAGGGTCAGATAGACAAGGGTTTGAGACCTGAATTTATCACTTGTTAGTTGTAAAGCTTTGGACAAGTTATTTAAAGTACCTCAAGAATTAAGTGAATCATTACAGATCATGTCATGCTTACTATAGAAGGGAAGAATGCTATCGGTGTTTGTGGAGAGAATGAACCATAGAATATTGGATGTATTATACAAATTACTAGAGGAATGCCTGATTTTTAAGTGGCTTAATAAAATTATCGGCAAGCACAAACAATATTCTACTGCTAACTCTCCAAAAAATAGCTTGTCAGGGTACATTTGACATCGTCGTCTACTGCTGGAATACATTATAAAATTAATATGTAACCTGTACAGACATCATTTCAAATGAAAAAGCATGTCTTTTGGGCGATAGGAAATATAGTTTGGTGCCCTGACTTGCATCATGCTAGACCTACAGATAGGTCTATTGGTTAACCACGCTACCCATACCAGACTATGGAAAGAACACGTGCAGACAAAATGTAAACATTTAACAGACTAGAAAAAATTTGGAAAATCCCCCAAAGTTAACTCAAGATAGAAAGGCAAGAATATACTTCTTTTATGTGTTCTTACCAAAGGCCGTAAACTCTAAAGAGATCAAATTGCGAACCAGTTTACTATTAAACTGCTGATGCTGGAAACCAGCCAATTAGGCAGACCTGGGGGACTTTGTAGTTGAAGTGAGTACACCCAAGAATGTATTGTACATAACATATAAATGGACTGCTCAGTTGCCTACTAAGCAGTTGAAGTGGTGGGCATCTGTATTGCCACAACAAACCACTTTTATTGACATAAACCACAAAAAGTGGATGAATCTGGGCCTACACTAAGCACACATGCTTTCCATTCCACCCCTCTCCCACAATTACTAATCGCTGTTTCACTCAGGAGCTGAGTCTGCTGTCAGCTAAAACATGGTAATAATGTCCTTTGCTATTACATTTACACAGTGAATTTTGCTTTGATAGTTAGTTTGCTGGTTTCAGTTCCTTTCCCTCCCCCAGTGGCATGATGCCAGCTGGAACTGTTTTGGGGGCAATGGTGGAATTTTGAAATTTTGACATATGCACAAATTTTACATCAAATTTTGGTGGCTTCTGACATCAACTAAAATAATGGTTGAGGAGGTAATTTCCACGGCCCCCCCCTCACACTGTTAATCTAAAACTAACTGCATAGGGGCGCCTGGTTGGCTCGGTTAGTGGAGTGTGTGACTCTTGATCTTGAGGTTGTAAGATTGAGCCCCATGTTGGGTATAGAGATTACATAAAAAAATAAAATCTTTAAAAAAATCACTTATTACATAAATAAATAAATAGCTATAAATAGATATAGTATAGAATACGCCCTCTTTTTTTTCTCTGTGTATGTTTATGTATGTATGTATGTGTGTGTGTGTATAGTGATAAATAAAAGGGGGTCCCATATATGGCCTACTGTGCACCCTCCGTTTCCTACATAAAGAGAGCTATAGCAGAATTCATCTACAGGATTGTCAGGGAAACTAAATAATAGATACAAAGCATTCTGCACATGCCTAGAAGTTAGCTAATTTCTAAGTATTTATAAAATGTTTACCACTATTGCCTCTTGGGATAACCCTGAAAGAGATGCTGAATTGTACCAAGCAGAATAAGGCATTCCAGGATATGAGAACGTTATATGAGAAGCTATGATAGTAGGAAAGCATGGTGTGTGGAACAACATCAGTGGCGAGACTGGAGAGGACAAGGCTAGAGGCAGGGAAATTATTTAAAGAACCGAAATAAAGATGAGGAGTGCCCAGACTAGAGCAGTGGTGGGAGAAAAGAGATATCTAGGATGCAGAACTGATAGGAACTGGTGGATGTTTAGATGGGGCGGTGAAGAAAAAGACAGATGGAAATCCTAGATTTGTGATGCGATTTACATGCTGGTGACAATGAACCACAGAGCCGCACACCTATTTTATAGGAAGCAGCAGAACTGTTTGGTTTAGACATATTTAAGGTAATGTAAAGCATCTAGGTAACGACCCTCTATAATACATTAGACACACAGAATTCAGAAATCAACATTTTTTTAGAATATCTAATCAATACAAATATTTATGTATAGTTGGTTCTCAAAGAATCACCCTGGCAATAACAAAGTGATATTATATTAATTAGGAGTTACAAATAATAGTCTTACAAATAACCCAAAAAGTATAGGGTTATTCAAAGTGGAATTAAGTAAATTAAAAACACATTTCCATCACTACCTCAGCTGCTTTGCCGTTGTAAAGGCGAAAATGATTACAGGCCTTAAGATTGAGTGCGATGGTGCTATCAGGAATTTGCTGAAGGTAAACTGCCAGAACTTCTTGAGACACATCATAGTAATCCAACTTGTAGTAACATAGGGCCACATATACATTGAGGGCAAGGTATTCCCTATTAGATGAAAGAATTAAGGGTTAACAGTTTAAGTCTACTTTATAGTAAGGTTGTCAAACTACAAAGACTTTTTTAATGGCTCAAACTGACAGCCAGGCAAGGAGGACATGAATTTGCCTTTTGAATAAAGAAGGCAAGATATCATCAGTGCAATAATTTTTTTTAATATTGTAATATTTGGATGTTTTAAGTAGAAAGAGAGATGACAACTAAAAGAGAAAGGGAAGGATTCAGCTCCTACCAGTTCGTTAAAAAGACCAAACTAACGTATGCTGCAACTGGGCTAACCTGTAAATAAGCATATACCAGACAAAGGATGGACACACAAAGCAAGCAGACTTGATGACTGAGAAGGGGAATGGATTGGCAGGTGGATGAGACATTTTTGAGAAGTGGGAGAGATACCCAGTTGTCAGTGATAAAGTTGGAATGTTAGTTCTTCAGAATGGTTTATTTCTAATTTTGTCGGCAAGTTCCCTTCAACCTAACACAAGGCTGAAATGATACATTTAGACCATGCATTGTCAAAAGGGGCCATACCATCCCCAAAGGGGTAAAAATCCTTATGAAGAAGTGGAAAATTGTACTCATTTTAAGTATAAGGCATAGATGTATGTGCAGTACATAAAAAAAGTATATCCGTGGTTTTAAAATTTCATGAGAAGGTGATGGGGGGAGGCACCAAAAAGGCTCCTTGGAAGGGTGATAGTGAAATAAAAGTGGAGAAATCCTGATCTGGAGAATCAGAAGTTCTTAATTTGACCACATTATTAGTGAAACAGATTTGAACACATGGTGATAATAGATCAAAAGAACACTAGGTCTTCGGCCAAACCAGTTACAGAAAAAGCTAACAAAATGAGATTTGGAGTAGACATGAAAGGACACAGACCTGTTATCTAGCAGTATTCGCTTATAAATATCAATAGCTTCTTGGTAGTGAGATCGCATATAGTGGATTGAGGCCAAACTGAGTTGATCTTCTGTGATATCCTGAAGATTCTGATGAAAGTTCATTAACTTCTTCTCATCATTAAACTAAAATTGTCAGAGGGAAAAAGACACATAAAGATTCATGATAGAGAACAGTTAATCAACACCTACGGTAGAGATTTTAACTCCTTCTCCTTCAGCCATTTTGTCTCTTGGTTCTCCCTATTTCCCTTCAGTTCCTTGTCTTCTTCTCCCCTGTCTCTCCTTCGGAAAAAGAATGAAAACAGCCTCTGGAGGCATAGCCTTGACAATGGAAAACCTTTGAGTCACAGCAAATATTAATCGCTTGACCCTCCTCCTCCTCATTCCTTTCTATTTTTTCCCCTTTTTTATCACACATATGCTGTTTATAAGAGAGATTTTAAAATACATAGACACAGTAAGGTAGAAAGTTTAAAAGTATGTAAAGAGAGGGGCACCTGGGTGGCTTATCTTAAAAAATGTTTAAAAAAGCATATAAAGAGATATAATTGAGAAACACTAAACCAAAGAGAGTAAGTATACAAATAAAATAGACTTTATGTGAAGAGAAGTTTTAAGAGACAGAGACATTTCACAACAATGTTTCAATCCACTAGATGGACAGAACAATTCTAAATTTATGTGTACTTAATGATAGAGTCTGAAAAACATGTAATGCAAAAACTGAAAGAACTAAACAGATGGACAATTATACTATGAAATTTTTAAATGCACTAAGAATAATTATATTCATATACTGCCTATGGATGATTTATTATTATTATTTTTTTAAGATTTATTTATTTATTTATTTGACACAAAGAGAGAGATCACAAGTAGGTGGAGAGACAGGCAGAGAGAGAGGAGGAAGCAGGCTCCCTGCTCAGCAGAGAGCCCGATGTGGGGCTCGATCCCAGGACCCTGAGATCATGACCTGAGCCGAAGGCAGAGGCTTTAACCCACTGAGCCACCCAGCCACCCTGCCTATGGATGATTTAATAAACTTTTTATAAAATAATTTAGCAATATCAATTAAAAGCTTTATTTTTTAAAAAAATATTTATATATTTATTTTAGAGAAAGGGAATCCGTGCGTGTCTATGTATCTATATATAGAGATATATATGTGTGTGTATATAAGCACACACACATACATACACAATGGACTATAACTCAGTCATAAAAAAGAATGAAATCTTGCCATTTGGGACAACATGGATGGATCTAGAGTATAATGCCAAGTGAAATAAATCAGTTAGAGAAAGACAAATACCATATGATTTCACTCATATGTGGAATTTAAGAAACAAAACAAATGAGCATAGAAAAAGAAGTCAGAGACAGGCAAACCCAAAACCAGACTCTTCATGATGGTACTAGAGGGAGGTGGGTGGGGGGATGGATTGAATAGGTGATGGGGATTAGAATGCATTTGTGATGGTCACTTGGTGCTGTATTTAAGTATTGAAAATAAATAAATACATTATACATACATATGTATAATCTAAAAGTCAAATAACTAGGAAACATTAAATGAATTATGATACATGCATAGAGTGAAATGTTATAAAGACCATTTTAAAAAGTCACAGTCTTAAAGACTAGTGACTCAGGGATATGCTCATTGTATAAAGATATGTAAAAAAAAAGCAGAATACAAAAATATGTATTCAGCATGAGTCTCATCCTACAAAACAAAAAATGAACAAAATATGTGTATAAAAATAATTTATTTATTTGAGAGAGAGAGAGCACGAGCAAGAGGAGGGACAGAAGGAGAAGCAGACTCCCTGCTGAACAGGGAGCCTGATATGGGGCTCAATCTCAGGACCTTGGGATCAAGACCTGAGCTTAAGGCAGATGCTTAACCAGTGGAGCTACCCAGGCACCCCTTAAAAACAATTATCTTAAATGGAGATATAAGATACCAAAAGGTTGAAATGCAGTTACCTTTATTATTTATTATTATTTTTTAATTTAAATTTCAGGTAGTTAACATACAATGCAATATTGGTTTCTGAAGCAGAATTCAGTGATTCACCACTTACATACAACATGCAGTGCGTATCATACAAATGCCCCCCTTTAAGGCTGCCCATCACCCATCTAGCCCATCCATCTCCCTCCATCAACCCTCAGTTTGTTCACTATCATTAAGAGTTTCTTATGGCTTATTTCCCTCTCTCCTTTTTTTTTTTTCTCTTCCCCCTTCCCATATGTTCATCTGCTCTCTTTCTTAAATTCCCCATGAGTGAGGTCATATGGTATTTGTCTTTCTCTGACTTATTTCACTTAGCATAATACACTCTAGCTCCATCAATGTCATTGCAAATGGCAAGATTTCATTCTTTTTTATGGCTGAGCTATAGCCCATTGTATATATATACCACATGTTCTTTTTTTTTTAAAGATTTTATTTATTTATTTGACACACAGAGAGAGATCAGATCACAAGCAGGCAGAGAGGCAGACAGAGAGAGAGGAGGAAGCAGGCTCCCTGCTGAGCAGAGAGCCCAATGCGGGCCTCGATCCCAGGACCCTGAGATCATGACCTGAGCCAAAAGCAGAGGCTTTAACCCACTGAGCCACCCAGGCGCCCTATACCACATGTTCTTTATCTATTCATCAGTCGATGGACATTTGGGTTCTCTCCATAGTTTGGCTACTCTTGATAATGCTGCTATAAACACTGGGGTGCACATATCCCTTTGAATCTGTATTTTTGTATCCTTTGGGTAAACATCTAGTAGTGCACTTGCTGGATCATAGGGTAATTCTATTTTTATTGTTTTAAAGATTTTATTTATTTATTTGACAGGGAGAAAGAGAGCATGAGCAGGGGGAGTGGCAGTGAGAGGGGGAGAAGCAGACTCTTCACTGAGTGAGGAGCCTGACTCCAGGCTCTATCCTAGGACCCTGAGATCATGCCTGAGCCAAAGTCAGATGCCTAACTGACTGAGCCACTCAGGCACCCCAGGGCAGTTCTATTTGTAACATTTCGAGGAATCTGCATGCCATTCTCCAGAGTGGTTGCACCAGTTTGCATTTCCACCAACAGTGCAAGAGGGTTCCCCTTTCTCTCTCTGCATCCTCACCAACACCTGTTGTTTCTTGTGTTGTTAATTTTAGCCATCCTGATGTGTGAGATGGTATCTCATCATGGTTTTGATTTGTATTTCCCTGATGATGAGTGATGCTGAGCCTCTTTTCATGTATCTGTTAGCCATCTGGATATCTTTTTTGGAAAAGTGTCTATTCATGTCTTCTGCCCATTTCTTAATTGGGTTATTTGTTTTTTGGGTGTGGAGTTTGATTAAGTTCTTTGTAGATTTTGGATACTAAGCCTTTATCAGATTTGTCATTTGCAAATATTTTCTCCCAGTCTGTAGGCTGCCTTTTAGTTTTGTTGATTGTTTCCTTTGCTGCAGTGAAGTTTTTTTAATCTTGAAGTCCCAATAGTTCATGTCAGCTTTTGTTTTCCTTGCCTCAGGAGAGGAGTCTAGTAAGAAGTTGCTATGGCTGAGGTAAAAAAGGTTGCTGCCTACGTTCTCCTCTAGGAGATGGTTTCTGGTCTCACATTAAGGTCTTTCATCCATTTTGATTTTATTTTTGTGTATGGTGTAAGAAGGTGTTTCATTCTTCTGCATGATGCTGTCCAGTTTTTCCAACACCATTTGAAGAGAATGAATTCTTTTCTTTTAAGATTTTATTTATTTATTTGACAGAGAGAGAGATCAGATCACAAGTAGGCAGAGAGGCAGGCAGAGAGAGAGGAGGAAGCAGGCTCCCCGCTGAGCAGGGAGCCCGATGTGGGGCTTGATCCCAGGACCCTGAGATCATGACCTGAGCCGAAGGCAGAGGCTTTAACCCACTGAGCCACCCAGGCGCCCGAGAATGACTTCTTTTCATTAGATATTCTTTCCTGCTTTGTTGAAGATTAGTTGACCATATAGTTATGGGTCCATTTCTGGGTTCTCTATTCTGTTCCATTGATCTATGTGTCTGTTTTTATGCCAGCACCACACTGTCTTGATCACTACAGCTTTGTAATAAAGCTTGAAATCCAGAATCACTATGCCTCCAGTTTTGTTTTTCTTTTTCAGAATTTCTTTGGCTATGCAGGGTCTTTTGTGGTTCCATACAAATTTTAGGATTATCTGTTCTACCTCTGTGAAAAATGCTGGTGGTATTTTGATGGGGATTGAATCAACTGTGTAGATGGCTCTGGGTAGTACAGACACTTTAACAAGGTTTGTTCTCCCAGTCCATGAGCATGGAATGTTTTTCCATTTCTTTGTGTCCTCTTCAATTTCTTTCCTAAGTGTTCTATAGTTTTCAGAGTATAGATCTTTAATTTCTTTAGTTAGATTTATTCCTAGGTATCTCACTGTTTTTGACACAATTGCAAATGGGATAGATTCCTTGATTTCTTTGGTGTATAGAAATGCAACAGATTTCTGCACATTGATTTTATATCCTATGACTTTGCTGAACTCATGTATCAGTTCTAGCAATTGTTTAGTGGAGTCTTTTGGTTTTTTTTATGTCGAGTATCATGTCATTTGCAAATAGTGAAAGTTTCACCTCTTCCTTGCCAGTTTGAAAGTCTTTTATTTCTTTTTGTTGTCTGACCATAGGGGGAAGGCTCTCAGTTTTTCCCCATTGAGGATAGTATTAGCTGTGGGTCTTTTGTATATGGCCTTTACAATGTTGAGGTATATTCTATCTATCTCTATTTTGTTGAGGCTTTTTTTATCAGGAAAGGATGCAATATTTTGTCAAATGCTTTTTCTGCATCTACTGACAGGATCATATGGTTTTTATCCTTTTATTAATATGGTGTATCATGTTGATTGATTTGCAAATATTGAACTATCCCTGCAGCCCAGGAATAAATCCCACTTGACTGTGGTAAATAATTATTTTAATGTACTATTGAATTCAATTTGCTAGTATTTTATTGAGAATTTTTACAACCATGTTCATTAGGGATATTGGCCTGTAATGCTCCTTTTTAGTGGGTGTAGATGTTATTTCCTCTTTTAATTTTTGCTTACTTATATTTTAATAGAATTAATGTGTGACTTCTATAATATAGAAAATTATTTTTAAAAAACCATTTTATGATGATGACCAAAAATACTGCTATAAGTCAGGGGTGCTTGGTTGGTTCAGTAGGTAGAGAATGTGACTCTTGATCTTGGGGTCATGAGTTTAAGCCCCATTTTGGGTGTAGAGCTTACTTAAAAAAAAAAAAAAGAAAAAAAGAAAAGAAAATTTGGAGTGCCTCGCTGCCTCAGTTGGAAGAGCCTGTCACTCTTGATCTCAAGGTCATGAGTTCGAGTCCCATGTTGGGTATAGAGATTTACTTAAATGAATACATAAAAACTTTAAAAAGGGGGGGACCTGAGTGGCTCAGTCAGTTAAGCATCCAACTCTTGATTTCAGCTCAAGTCATTATCTCAGGGTTGTGAGATCAAGCCCTGCACTGGCTCCACACCGGGTATTGGGCCTGCTTGAGATTCTCTCTTGCTCTCCCCCGCCCCCACTCTTGTGTGCTCTCTCCCTTAAAAAACAAAAAAGCAAAAAAACAAAACAAAACAAAACAACAAAACAACTTATTGCTATAAGGCAATTCTGAAAAGTGTATATTTCTAGGAGTTAAGATAAGGTGTCTTAAAGTCTGCTTCCAAGAGACAATAGGATAGTTGAAACAAACTAATCTTAAATGACTACTACTTAAAAAGAACTAAAATCTAACATCTCTTAATTAGTAAAGAACACTAAGGGGAAGAAAATCCTGTAAAATTAATACCTATATTCTACTTGTTCTAGAAATATCATTAACAAGCATTTCTAATTCATTATCTTTCATCATTGTTTTTAACAAGAAGAAAAAATATTTTAAAAACAAAAAATGTGAGAACATAAATACCTTATGAGCCAAGTGGAAAAGAAGGCGGTTTTGAAGTCGGCTTTTTGGAGCTGGAAAAGAGACGTTCAAGCTGCTTATTAATTGTCTATGGCACTTAGTCCCTTACAAGAATGACATGAGACTCACCACAGCGAGATACCACCTTACACCAGTCAGAATGGCTAAAATCAACAAGTCAGGAAATGACAGATGTTGGCGAGGTTGCGGAGAAAGGGGAACCCTCCTACACTGTTGGTGGGAATGCAAACTGGTGCAGCCACTCTGGAAAACAGTATGGAGATTCCTCAAAAAGTTGAAAATGGAGCTACCCTACGACCCAGCAATCGCACTACTGGGTATTTATCCTAAAGACACAAAGGTAGTGTTCCTCAGGGGCACGTGCACCCGAATGTTTATAGCAGCAATGTCCACAATAGCCAAACTATGGAAAGAACCTAGATGTCCATCAACAGATGAATGGATAAAGAAGATGTGGTATATATATACAATGGAATATTATGCAGCTATCAAAAGAAACGAAATCTTGCCATTCGCAACGACATGGATGGAACTGGAGGGTATTATGCTGAGCGAAATAAGTCAATCAGAGAAAGACAATTATCATATGATCTCTCTGATATGAGGAACTTGAGGGGCAGGGTG
>LNAC01000057.1:3423146-3464004 GCA_002007465.1 Ailurus styani
AAAACAAACTGAGGGTTACTGGGGGGTGGGAGGGTAGGGATAGGGTGGATGGGTTATGGACATTGGGGAGGGTTTGTGCTTTGGTGAATGCTGTGAAAGATGTAAGCCTGATGATTCACAGACCTGTACCCCTTGGGCAAATAATAAAAATAAAATTAAAAAAAAAAAAAAAAGAATGACATGAGACTCACATAATCTTCCCAAATCCTTAGCTACATGACCCTGATATGTCTCTACTATAATACATATTATTTTCATCTGATCTCTACTTGCAGAAGCAGCAACAGCGACAGGAACCAGAAAAAAAAGTTTTCTTCTTCCCCATAACTCTACTAGCTTCTATCATGGTGACCCACAGCACAGGACACCACACACACAGTTCCAGCAGTGGCCCACCACCATGCTGCTCACACACTGACCAAACACTGGAAATAAAATTATGTTTATCCCAATTCATGTAGAAATCCATGTCATTACCTGTTCTTCCAAGTATTCTTTGTCAATTCCTCTGAAATCTCCTTTTCTACAATTATATGGCCATATTTTCTTAAATACTAGCTCAATCCCTACTCCACAGATCTTCGAGCATGATCATCTGCCACACTCAAACAGTCAACCAGGCAAAAAGGTTAATACCTTTCAAGTCCCAAATCCCCTTCGCACTGTTGAAGAATTTTTCCTAATTCTGGATACCTAACCCTAAATCTTTTTACAGAAAAAAAACTCATACTTCAAAGCATAATAAAGAAAAAAATCATATGGAAAGAGAGATAGCTTACCTTGACCACTTTCTATGTGTCTAACACTATTCTAGGCACAAAATCTGGAAACATGAGATAAGTAAGTAACTTAAAGGCCCATAAAACTAGATAAAGAAAAACTATATTAGTACACAGGAAACAGTGTGGGTACAAATCAAGAAAGATGTCAAGTTCCACATGATCCATGAATTTGAGCTGAAATAGTTACTAAATATGTATGTATCTGTTAATTTTCTAAGAATTCTATCCTGGAATATATTCTTCCCTAACAAATTTCCTACAAACATTCTCTTGCCCAGTTTCTCTATATTTCTTTGAATTTAACTTGATTCATACTCTCATTATTTTTAATCCTTCCTCCCCTGTTTCTCTTTGCCCTCTTCTTATTGCAAATTGACGTCCAGTTCTTCTTAGATAGCTGTCAGGACAAGTAACGCAAACAAAAACAAGTTTGTATTCTTCAAGCAGAAATTACTTGGCTTCTCATTCAGAAGGAGGGAAAACAGCTATAAAATCCACATCCCTAGGGCTTAGACAGCTATCTCCAACTCCTACAACAACACGAATATCCTGCACCTTGAGGGGGCCTAAGAAAGATTACTTGCCCTTTTGCTTCTCTCATCCTGCTTGTCTGCTGCAGCTTCTGGGGCAACGGGGTGGGGAGAGGAAGCAGCATAGAGATTAACTCTCTTTAAACATAAAGTTGCTAAGAGTCAATGTTCTTTGAAGATCAAATATATTTTTAGTTTTCTTTTTTTAAAAAAGAATATTTTATTTTAAAGTAATCTCTACACCCAACATAGGGCTCAAACTTAACAACCCCAAGGTCAAGAGTCAGATGCTCTACCGAGGGGCCAGGCGCCCCTATTTTTTAGTTTTCTAATTGCACTTGGTTTTTCCTCAATTGAAAAAGGAATTAAATATGTTTTAAAATCTCCAAAATAACTTATATCATTAGTAATGAATACTGGATATTAAAGGGGGCCATTTTACCTTTAAATCCAGCGGCTTCAGCTTGTTTATACATTCCAAGAAAAAAGTAGGTACAGGCTAGGTTCACCCAGACGTCGGGATTGCAATTTTCCTCTTTTGTCGCATTTTCATATTCCTGAAATATATATTAAGCAGGGATCTCATTTCAGCAGTAAAGCAATCAATGAGCCATTCTTCTATAATGGAATAGAATTTGTTACTGAGATTGGGCAACTTCACATTTAGGGAATCCTATATGTTCCTCAACTATTCTCTACCTGCAAGGTTAAATACTGAAGTTACAACTCAATCCTACCCATGGGGGGCGGGGAAGAGGAACTTTTGTTTTTAAGATTTATTTATTTGAGAGAGAGAGATGCACACCCAGGGGCTGGGGCAAAAGGAGAAGAGAATCAAGCAGACTGCAAGCTGAATGCGGAGCTGGACGCTGGGTTCCATCTCACAACCCTGAGATCATGACCTGAAATAGAGTCTGATGCTTAACTGACTGCACCACCCAGGCACCTGTTTTCCACATTAAACTTGGTGGGGGGGTTTATTCCCCTTTTTTAACACTGATATGGGCTAATAAACTGCAGAAATGAAAAGTAATTAAAATATTTTATTTTCGGGCGCCTGGGTGGCTCAGTGGGTTAAAGCCTCTGCCTTCGGCTCAGGTCATGATCTCAGGGTCCTGGGATCGAGGCCCGCATCGGGCTCCCTGCTCGGCGGGGAGCCTGCTTCCCCCTCTCTTTGTCTGCTCTCTCTGCCTCCTTGTGATCTCTCTCCCTCTGTGAAATAAATAAATAAAATCTTTAAAAAAAAGACAAACAAGGGGTGCCTGAGTGTCTCAGTCAGTTAAGACTCTAATTCTTGGTTTTGGGATCAAGCCCTGCATCTGGCTCTGAGCTCAGTGTGGAGCCTACTTTGGATTCTCTCCCCTTCTCCCTCCCTACTCCCTCCCCTCAAATAAATAAATAAAATCTTAAAAAAAGAAAAAATAAAAAAGAAAGGACGCCTGGGTGGCTCGGTTGCTTTCATGATCCCAGGATCCTGAGATTGACCCCTGAGTCGGGCTCCCTGCTCACGGGGAAACTGCTTCTCCCTCTCCTCCCCATTTATGCTCTCCCTCCCTATCTCTCCCTCTCTCAGATAAATAAATAAGGTCTTTATTTTTTAATTTTTTTTAAAGATTTTATTTATTTATTTCACAGAGGGAGAGAGATCACAAGGAGGCAGAGAGGCAGGCAGAGAGAGAGGGGGAAGCAGGCTCCCTGCTGAGCAGAGAGCCCGATGCGGGCCTCGATCCCAGGACCCTGAGATCATGACCTGAGCCGAAAGCAGAGGCTTTAACCCACTGAGCCACCCAGGCGCCCATTTATTTTTTAATTTTTAAAAAAAATATTTTATTTATTTATTTGACACAGAGAGAGATCACAAGTAGGCAGAGGCAGGCAGAGAGAGAGGGGGAAGCAGGTTCCCTGCTGAGCAGAGAGCCTGATGCGGGGCTTGATCCCAGAACCCTGAGATCATGACCTGAGCCGAAGGCAGAGGCTTTAACCCACTGAGCCACCCAGGTGCCCCTATTTTTTAATTTTTAAAAAGACTTTATTTAGGGCGCCTGGGTGGCTCAGTGGGTTAAAGCCGCTGCCTTCGGCTCAGGTCATGATCCCAGAGTCCTGGGATCGAGGCCCACATCGGGCTCTCTGCTCAGCGGGGAGCCTGCTTCCTCCTCTCTCCTCTCTCTCTGCCTGCCTCTCTGCCTACTTGTAATCTCTCTCTCTGTGTCAAATGAATAAATAAAATCTTTAAAAAAAAAAAAAAGACTTTATTTATTTGACAAAGAGAGAGAGTGCATAGGCAGAGGAAGAGGGAGAAGCAGGCTCCCCATGGAGACGGGAGCCCACTGCAGGGCTCCATCCCAGGACCCTGGGACCATGAACTGAGCCGAAGGCAGACGCTTAAGTGACTGAGCCACCTGGGCGCCCCATAAATAAAATCTTTAAAAATATTTTTAATTTTAAAAAAAGGAAAACAAAAGATACCTTACAAGAAATGCATAGGTTCAGTTAACTTAAAATCTGATAACCTTAATATACTACAAATATTTCATTCTAATTGTTTTCTGGCTTTATTTATTTGACTTTACATTTTTAAAAGACATTTTCTTCCTGCCAAGAATACCTTCTGAGATTCACTTTGTCAACTATGTTTTCCATATACTCTTACTATTTACCAGTCTATATCAGACAACTTTGTTACTTTTTCTTACTACATTTGGGCTCTCTCTGCTATAACTTCCACAAATGCTACTAGCTTCTATTCTGTCCTTTTCATATCCTCTCTTTGCCCTCACTGATTTTGTTGTTTTCATTCTTCGTTATACGTCCTCATTACCTGATCTTGGACATTTTCATTTTGGTTACGCATGTTCTATAAATATCCTTAGGTTACAGTTGGCGGGTAAGGATATGTGGGAAATGTTTAAACAATTTCACTTATGCTTTAAAAACTGCTTGACAAAAGTGAACTATAATTTTATCTAGATTCATATTCCTATAGATTACTCATTATATAGTGCTGTTTACAACGACCAAGAAAAACAACTTTCAAAACTCAACTTGCACAAATAAAATCTTTCCTATGTCTAAAATTAATCAAGCGAAATAAAATGAACTTCTTTTGAGAAAAGCATCATGTAAATTTTATCAAAAGGGTTTATTTTTCTTCTTCTGAAAATTTCCTTAAGAAATACTAATATTAATATTTGAACAATCTCATTAGTATATATCTAAAAGCAAAGAGTAAGCAATATATATATATATAAGTATATATATATATATATATATATATACTTGAACTTATATAGAAGATTTCTAAAGCAATACATCAAACAAGAGCCAACAGTTGCCTCTGTTAACAAAGAAATAGGATTATGGAAGGCAAATAGGTGATGTTTTTTTCTTTTTACTTTGTTCCCTTCTATAGTGTTTGAATTTTACCAGGAGCATGTATCATTATAATGCAAAGTTTAATACTTTTTTTTTTTTTTTTTTTTTTTACTAACCTCCAAAGCTCTCTTGTAGTCACCCAGGTGAAAAGCACAGTATCCAATCCACAGATTAGTATCCTCTTCTTGTTCCCCAACGTGACGTTTGAACTTCAGGTTAAAATTTCGGAAAGAAAGAAAAAGAGAGAGAGACAAAGAGAAAGAGAGGGAGGGAGGGAGGAAGGAAGGGAGGAGGAAAGAAGGAAGGAAGGAAGGGAAGGAGGGAGAAAAAGGAAAGGAAGAAAGAAAGAAAGAAAAGGAAAGAAAGAAGGAGGGAAGGAGACAGGAAGGGAGGAAGGGAAAGAAAGACTTTGAATGAACTATTTACTGTCTATCTAAAAAATTGCTATGTTGGGGCGCCTGGTTGGCTCAGTCAGTGGAGTGTGTGGCTCTTGATCTTGAAATTGTGAGTCTGCATCCCACACTGGGTGTAGAGATTACTTAAAAATAAAATCTTTAAAAAATTAAAAACAAACAAACAACTCTGCTATGTTAAACTACCGGTAAATCAGCAGGGAAATCGCAAGTAATAGAAGTAATATAATACTGTTTAATTAAGCCGATACCTAGGGAACTCAGCACATTTACCGCCCCCCCCACCTCTTTTTTTTTTTTTTTTTTTTATTTTTTTCAATTTTATTTTTATTATTTGCCCAAGGGCCCCCCACCTCTTTTTAAGTAGACTCCACACACAGCATGGAGCCCAACTTGGGGCTTGAACTCACAACCCTGCAATCAGACCAGGGCTGAGATCAAGAGTCTGACGCTTAACCGACTGAGCCATCCAGGCACCCCAGCATAACTTCCATCTAATTGTCACAGAAACGTTTATTTTTTTTGGTTGCTGCAACAACTAACAGAATATATACTTTACTTATTCCAGGAAGCATCATTAAATGCTGGAACAATGATTGCCGCAGAGCAACTGAAACAGGCTATATTGAAACAATGTGACTATACGATCATCTCAATTCCTTTCAATGTTAGGAATTAAAAGAATTTTAATGTTTGCTTTATACATTATTCAAGAAAACTACAGCACAAATAATTTCTTAGACATTCACGAGATGATAAATCTAGTTCATTTAATATTTCCAGTTGAAACATATATTTTCAAATATTTCACCTTTGTTTTCCTGTATTTACTGACATCTTATTGCAGAAAGTATTTAAGAGTTATTCCCATAACAATTCTGGGGGCTGTTGGAACACAAGATTTATGCAAAGTTTCTAATGCCAAATACCTATAGGTTAGAGAGATTAAGCAGTGAATTCAAGACCACTACAGCCAGGGAAGGCAGTAGCAGAGACCACCACAGTCCACTGACTCCATCACCTCCGTGTTCTCATCCTCCATGTTCTACTGCCTTCCAACTCACACTTCAAACCTGTCCCATTAGCACACATATATTTATTCATAGGTATGACCTTTCACTGAGAATAAACCATTAAATCATTCTATTACTCTTGAATAGGCTTACCAGGGCCTATGAGAATTAAGGATATTGAGAAGACTGGCCTCATTTATGTCCATTGTGAAAAAATATTTATGAATTCCCCAGCCAACAGAAGTCCTGCTTTGGAGGAAAGGAATGAGGCCTTGAAGGAAGAGTTTGAACTCCCATGATAAGATGAGAGTTTTCCATTCTACAGGTTGATAAACCAAAAAATTGGTTAAAAAAAAATGGGGCGTGGGGGTGCCTGGGTGGCTCAGTCATTAAGTGTCTGCCTTCGGCTCAGGTCATGATCCCGGGGTCCTAGGATCGAGTCCCGCATTGGGCTCCCTGCTCGGTGGGAAGCCTGCTTCTCCCTCTCCCACTCCCCCTGCTTGTGCTCCCTCTCTCGCTGTGTCTCTCTCTGTCAAATAGATAAATAAAATCTTAAAAAAAATTAAATAGGGAGCAAACACATATTTATAGATCATTCCGACAGAACACTGGGTGCCTTGACTATTACAAGATGAAGACAACCATTAATATTTTCTGGTCTAGGATAAGAACTTACTCCTATAGTTAACTCCATAACATTAGAAGTCTTCCTTTCACAAAATGCTGTGGATTTGAGGATAGTGCCTTAAGTCTGAAGAAATTCTTATTTGAAGTCTCCCTGAATTTGCTTCAGGAATTACCTGGAACCACAGGAAAGCTCATGAGACCCCCCTCCACCAAACCACAGCAGTTCCTATTCCCATTCCCATACACCATGGCACTTTGACTGCCCACCTAAGAATGTAAGCATAGAACAGAGCCTCCCTGATAACTTAAAAGCAGTGTGGGATTACACAGTATGGAAAATATGGTCATCATCTTAAAGAGAAGCAGGGACTGATAAAAATTAGACATATACCTACCACTTAGTCCACTGATTTACAGAGCTAGAAAGTCTTTCCAAGTCAACTTCCCCGCTTGATTTATTTTTTGAAGATTTTATTTATTTATTTGAGAGAGAGAGAGCATGAGTTGGGAGGGGGCAAAGGAGGGGAAAGAGGGAGAGAGAGAAGAAGACTCCCCGCTGAGCAGGAAGTCCAACATGGGGCTCCATCCCAGGACCCTGAGATCATGACTTGAGCCGAAGCCAGATGCTTAACTGACTGAGCCTCCCAGGCACCCCCAACTTCCCAACTTTAAAGATGAGAAAGCTGACACCAAAAAAAGTCAAAGTTCTCTGTATCAGAGGTAATGAGAAACAGAAGATTATACATGGAAGACTGAAAAATATATAAAGCTAATTAAAACAATTACTATTGATAGATTACAAGTAATATAGCTGGAGTAGTGCTTTGGATAAATGATTGGCACCATACAACCAGACTGTGCTGTCAAAACTCTTCTTCTTCTCTTCATTCGTTGGTATGCTCCTTCATTCTCCTATAATGTATGATTCCCACAAGGCGGTTTCTCAAAGTGTAGTATCCTTGGAACACCTACATCAGAAGCACTTGGGCCACTTGTCAAAAATGCAGGTTCCTGAGCACCACCATAGACCGATTCGGAAAGAATCAGAATCCCTAAGGCAGGAGTCCAAGAGTACACATTTTAATAAGTACCCTAGGTGATACCGACGTGTATCAAAAGTTGAGAACTACCGCCATAGGGATTTGAAGTATCTTCTGAAGATACGGTATTCTAGACAATAAGCATGAAGCATGGTGGTATTATATAAATTATCCAAACTTTATAACATATAACAGGAATGAACATAAATTGGTCAGCAGCCAGGATAAACACTGTGTGAACTGATGCTATATTAAATGTCCCTCCATAGTTCTAGCTGAATTCACCACGGTGGGACTAGACGTAACCAAAAGTATCCCTCAAGAAGTAAGTCTGTCTTCTTCGTTCACCTTTAATTAGGTCTATCGTTAACATGGAATCAGCAGTTTGTGCCTGACTAGATTTACAGGAAGCCCCCCAAAGCACCCACCTGTTCCAAGAGCAGAACAACCATTCACCCAAGCATTCATCCATATTCTGGTATTCACCTCCTAAGAAGCAACCTTCTTTGCACATTACCTCCAACAGGGTAATAGCTCCAGTGAAGTCTCTTTGTGAAAGTAGCTCCTCTAGTTTCGGAATCTTCCTGCCTTTCTTCTTTCTTCTGTCAGTGTGCGGTAGGTCCCCGCCTACAGCAGGTTTGGCCCTTGAAAGCATCTGTGAAGAAAGCCACAAAGACAGCTCTAGGACCTAACTCCGATTGTCAGTTTTAAACTCGGAGTGACAGCTCTAGAATTGGCAAGACAAATTTTTACCAACGAACCTCAGGGAAACCCGTTCAAACTCTCGGTAACACGTATTTTCTGAAAGGGCCATCACCCTGCACTGGAGCTGAACCCAACGGCTACTACGCCTAATCTTCTTTATCGATTCATTCGAGCGGGCTAAGCGATGCTTTCGCGCAGCTTCTGTCATCCCAGCCTTTCCTTGGTCTGCTTTCCAACCCCCGTGCGGAGAAATGGAGAAGCAGGGGGAAGAACGCTTCGAGGTGTTTACAGTTGCATCCCTGACTCCCGGGAGAACAGCGGTAAGGCAGGCCGAGCATCCTCCGCGGACACTCCTAGACTTCGCCCACACGTGTGCTGGACGCTCTGATCCCCAGTCCTACGCTCTACTCAGAGTTCTCCCTCACTGTTCAGAGCCACTAACCATCTCGGCGTTGGTTCGGTGAGCCCCTTCCCGGGACCGAAAGACAGCGAAGGCCCAGCCTCAGCGTCTCACCGCACGCGCACAGCTCTCTCCGTCTCCACGGCAACCCTGAGGGGGTGGGGTCTGGTTCGTCACCGAGAAGCGCTCGCCGGAGAACCGGTGCCCGCGGCTCTTTGGTTCCGTCCGCTTCCGCCGCTGGAGGAGTGGAAACGCTCAGGCGGAAAAGCATCGTTCTCGGTTCTGGGAGTGAACGCTTGTATCTCTACTTAGGGGTTTACTTTAAGAAAAAACGAATTCGAACGGCGTTGTTTTTTCAAATACGAGTTCCCCGGGAAAGTCATTTTGAAGGACCACTTCCGATTTGGACCGTGTTGGGGTCCATAGCAACTCCGCGCGCTGACTGGCACGTGATCTTGGGCCGCGGGTCCCGGGGAAGCTTAGGGTGACTTGCTGAACCGAGGAGTTGGGGTTTATAGGCGGGAGTTCACCAAAACAGAATTTCTTAACTGCATAGATAAACATTAATAAGGAACTGTAGTAAATATATGCTGATTGGACGACCTAGTTCATCTGCTTTAGTCCTGAACCGAGTTAATACGGCTACGGGAGGATGAAATCACCGCCTTGTGGAATGTTAGAGCTGGAAGGAATCCTAAAGAACACGCAGTCCAAACTTTGTAACCCAACCGCAGGCGGGTTCGGTCCACCCGATGGGCAGCAAGCCAGGAACAACTGACCCGGGGCTTTTGCACAAGTGAAGAAAGGCTATTTATTGGTGTGGCGCCACCCCGGAGAAGGAGGGAATTGATGCTCAAAAGTTCCAAACTCCACAGTGGCTTACAAGCAGGGGTTTTTAAAGGGTGAGAATTCAGGGTACGGGGCTCAGGGCCTTGGGTCGTGGTGATTGATTACGGGTTCGGCCAGCGATAATAGTTTCTTTCTTGATCATCTTATCCCTTCTGGCGTCTCCAGTCTGGTTTCGGTGTGGTTGTAGCGAGGGGGTCGTTCTGCTTCAGGGGCCTGGTCGTTCTGCTTTAGGGTCGTTTGGCTTTAGGAACTGCCAAACATTCTGAGCAGAGTGCATTGGTGATGTCATCTCTGGAGTACAAAGGCGAAAGTTCTACATCCTGTAACTATCGCTAAGCTGCAAATTATTATTTTTCTTCTTGCATATATGGCACATTATGTTTGTTATCTCAGGCAGAACAGCATCCCACAGATCTTTTGGGAGGCAACTTCATATTATTTCCTGACGCAATTTTACAGTTTTCTTTAACAGAAACCAAGGACGACATGACTCTAGTCAGAGGCAGCTGGGAGCAATATGTCTAAACTGTGGGATCTGTCGTCGCTTGCATCCCCAGCTCCACCCCGAGAATTAGCAGGCTAAGGAAATAACATCTGGAGTATTCTCCCAAGTGTATAGGTAGTTGTGGCATAGTTGAATTACATCACAGACCACACTATACAACTAGCCCTGTAGAGACTCGTGTATACCCCAAGCTCATAAAGGCTACGTGTGTTTTCCTAGATTTTTTTGCATCCTCCTCATGCTCCAGCCCTTGCCTCCTACCACCCATCACTTGGAAAATAAGTAAATGACTACGTACCTTGATTCACTGATACATGCGCTTTTATTTGGGTACAAATGTCCTTATATTCAGAGATATGAACATGCCTAGACTTAAGAAATGTGCAAATTCACCAGCACTATACTTATATTTCTTTTGGTTCCAATTATTAGAAATAGCTCTATGTTTGGTTGATTTAAAGCAAAATTATTTTTAAGCTCTTCTTTGCAGAAGTCTGCATATGTTTTGTAATTGTTTTGTTCCAATATCATTCAAATATTAAACTCATCCTCTTAAAGCATATAATTCCCTGACTTTTAGTATAAGTATCCCCTGCTTTTTGGTAGTTGAAGTTTGGCCACTTCCCTCTTAGGGAAAACCTGCATTAGTAGCTGCTTTTGCTAAATGAAAGAAACTGAAGAGGGTTTTCGCTTTTTCAAAGAAAAGGGAAAATAAAAATAGCATGTAGCATTTATTTTGTATCAAGAGGGGCGGCTCGCACTTGAGCAGTGAGAGTGGCACTGCCAGGCTCCTTTTCTGGGAACCACACTCAGCATCCCAGCAATAAGCCGTCTGAGCTTTGAATTGTGTCTATAAGCATCTGTGCTTTATCTAGATTTATTCTGTGCACCGGTTAGCAAGATGTGTCCTAAGGTATCAGAAAAGCCTAAGAGAGGTGATTATTTGGATTTGGGAGAAAGCAAACATTTTCCCATATAAATTAATAGTAATTGCTTTTTTAAAAAAGATTTATTTATTTATTTTAGAGAGAAAGAGAGAGAGTGCACAAGCAGGGGGAGGGACAAAGGGAGGGAAACTCAAACAGATTCCGTGCTTTGCATGCATCTTGATTCAGGCCTTGATCCCATGACCCTCAGATTGTGACCTGAGCCAAAATCAAGAGTTGGTGACTCAACTGACTGAGCCACCCAGGCACCCCAAGAATAATTGCTTCTTTGCTTTAGGACATTTTAGCTTCGGAAAGGTTTCTTAGGAACACTCTACTTTCAGATAGTGGGGGGAACCTGTATTCATAGAGTTGTGTATCCATCACCACTATGGAAATCTGGAACACATTCATCATCCCAAAAAGAAGCCCCACTTCCGTCAGCACTCATTCATCATTCCCCCTCCTCCCTTTACCGTCCGGTAACCACTAATCTATTTTCTGTCTCAATGGATTTGCCTCTTCTGAACATTTCATGTAAATGAAGGTATGCAGATTTCCACATACCATATTTTGAAATATTGAAAAATTTTAGAAAAATTTTAAATTAGTCTAGCAAACTGTTAGGTAAAGTGTTTTTATCCTCCTGTCTTGACATATACGCCATCACGAAGAAGGTCAGGTTGTAATTTAGAATTCTCAGACTTCCCAGAATTCCATTGCTGGAGATGGCAGTGTGGAGAGAGCCAGCCCCCGTCTTCAGCGGCAAGAGCGGCTTGGCTCCATGACTTCTTCTATAGTTGTAGCTGCAGTCAGAACGCATACCCAGAGCAGGGCTTCTCTCACCAGGGGCTAGAGGTAGCATTGCCAATAATGGTATAAACAATTCTGTAGATACTGCTAAATCTACTGAAATGATCTCTGATTTCCAGTAGTTTGGGATGCTTCTTGAAACCTCCAAATCTCTGTAGAGGCTGTTTGAACCGTAGCTGTAGTTGTGAAGGGCAGAATATGGCATATTGAGTGTACTTGAGAAGAAGCTATTATTCCCAACTACAGCTGAATTTAAGGTGTTATGAAACTTATGATAAAATAGACACACAAAAGTTGGTTGCATGGGTAAGAGGCAAAGTTGGAACGGGCAACTTTTTTGCAGTTGCAATAGAACAGCAGTTTCTGAGAGACTGTAAAAGAATAATCCAGACTGTGATGGTTGTATGACTATGTAAATTCACTAAAAAACAATTGTACACTTAAAACAGGTGGATTTTATATGTAAGTTGCACCTTGCTAGATCTATGTGTTTTTTTTAGTTTTTAAAAAAAGATTTTATTTATTTATTTGACAGAGAGAGACACAGCGAGAGAGGGAACAGCAGCAGGGGGAGTGGGAGAGGGAGAAGCAGGCTTTCCCGCAGAGCAAGAAGCCCGATGCGGAGCTGGATCCCAGGACCCTGGGATCATGACCTGAGCTGAAGGCATACACTTAATGACTGAGCCACCCAAGTCCCCCGATCTATGGGTTTTTAAAAAAGATTTATTTAAAATCTTGGAGAGATTTTGGAGAGAGAACGAGAGAGCCCTGCATTGGGCTCCACGCTGGGCACAGAGCCTACTTTTAAAAAAATAAATAAAAATAAAAAAATAAAAAATAAAAAGTTGGAGCGATAAATCATTAAAAATCAAATGGTAAAAAAGAACCCTCAGCATTTCTGTTACAGAACCACAGGGACTCTGAATATTCATCAGCTCTACTCAGTGCTATTAGTTTTGTTGTTCTTTTGTTCACTAGTTTCACAAAAAGTATGCCTTACCATCAAAAAGAATATTTTAAAAATCGAATTTTATAAGTCAATCAGAGAAAGACAATTATCATATGATCTCTCTGATATGAGGAATTCGAGGGGCAGGACCGGGGGTTGTGGGGGGTAGAGAGGGAAAAAATGAAACAAGATGGGATCAGGAAGGAGACAAACCATTAGAGACTCTTAATCTCATGAAACAAACTGAGGGTTACTGGAGGGTGGGAGGGCGGGGATAGGGTGGCTGGATTATGGACATTGGGGAGGGTTTGTGCTTTGGTGAGTGCTGTGAAAGGTGTAAGCCTGATGATTCACAGACCTGTACCCCTGGGGCAAATAATACATTATAGGTAATAAAAAATAAAAAAAAATTTAAATCAAATTTTAGGGGCACCTAACTGGCTCAGTCAGTGGGGTGTGCTGATTCTTGATCTCAGGGTTATGAGTGTGAGCCCCCTGTTGGGTGTAGAAATTACTTAAAAATAAAATCTTAAAAAAAAAAAAGAAATACAAATTTTATTCCACTCCCTCCACTAAGCTAGATGGACTCATGGGGTAAAGGACCTTTTTTACTGTTCTACGAAAGAGCAAGAGGACTCTGGGATTATGCATTTGAAAATATACTCTTTAAAGAAATCGTTTTTCAATTATTTTAAAATAACATTTTTCCTATTACAAAAGTATGCCATACTCACCATGGAAATTTTGGAACATTTTGAGAATTAAAATGAAGAAAATAAATTGTAAACTTATAACCAAGAAATGACACCTTTTAACATTTTACTTTTTAAAAAGTGATTTAGGGATGCCTGGTTGGCTTGGTCAGTGGAGTGTGAGACTCTTGATTTTGGGGTCACAAGTTGGAGGTAGAGCCGAGTTACCAAAAAAAAAAAAAAAGAAAGAAAAGAAAAAGAAAAAGTGATTTAACCAGTACTAACATGTTTTATAGTCATGGCTGAACTGCTAATAAATTGGAGAACTAGATAATGGGAAAACTACAGGAAATAATTGTTGAAATTAAGTGATGAGTATGTGTTTATTGACCATTCTATTTTTATATCGAAAATTCCCATAATCTAAATTTTATTTTTTAAAAAGATTTTATTTATTTGAGAGGGAAAGAGAGGGAGAGAGTGCACGGGGGCGGGGGGTACAGAGGGAGAGGAAGAAGCAGACTCTGCTCTGAGTGCAGAGCCCAATGTGGGGCTCCATCACATGACCTTGAAATCATGACCTGAGCTGAAATCAGGACTCAGACTCTTCACTGACTGAGCCACCCCAGTGCCCCCATAATCTAAATGTTAAGAGACATCTATTTGAAAACTCCCAAATTTTTCTGGGTGGCCAAATTTTTAGCTGGTATGAGTTAAAGACACGGGAGTCCATATTTATTTCCACACACAAGGTGATGTGCACTTATACCCACTAAAACTAAGTGCCGTTTTCTGAGAAAAGTAATTTTCGACCTCTGATTCATAGTGTAATTATTTATTTGGTGGAGAGATCATTGGTAAATTATAAAGCAATATAAACATAATAAAATGTAAACAGGAAAAATACCAGGGGTTGCAATCTAGTGAACCCTGAGATAAGGGACTCCCTGTGTCAACCCGCTCCTGAGGTTCAGGATCCTGGGATGGTCCCTTTCAGTTCATCCCCTCGTCCTGAAGGCAGCCAAAAACAAGAGCTGAAGGTAACATAGAATTGTGTGGTTTCTTTCTTTCTTTCTTTCTTTCTTTCTTTCTTTCTTTCTTTCTTTTTTTTTCTTTCTTTTTTTTTTTTTGATTGTGCACTTTTGAGTCAGCAGAACCTGGATGTAAACTCTGCGTCCCCTGCTTCCTACCTGTGTGACCTTGAGCAGGTTATTTAACCTCTATGTGTTTTAGGTTTATTCCTCTGTAAATGAAATAAAGTCCACCTCGCAGATTTGCTTTAGACTCACCTGAGATCATTTATAAGCAAAACGCAGGGGGCGCCTGGGTGGCTCAGTCAGTTGAGCAGCAGCCTTCGGCTCAGGTCCTGATCTCAGGATCCCGGGATAGAGCCCCGCACTGGGCTCCCTGCTCAGCGGGGAGTCTGCTTGTCCTTCTCCCACTGTCTGCTGCTTTACCTGCTTGTGCTCTCTCTCAATCTGTCAAATAAATAAATAAAATCTTTAAAAGAAAAGAAGCAAAATGCTGTAGAACATAGTGGATAAGTGCGTAGCCTCAGGCGGCAGACTGCCTGGGTTCAGTTCTTGGCTCTATCACTTGCTTTAGCTGTGTGACCCGGACAGGTAACTTAACCTTTTTGGGTTTCAATTTCTTACTTGTGAAAAGAAAATGATAATAGTAGTACTTACCTCCTAGGTTCACTGGTTGTGAAAGCATTTAGAATAGTGCTGGGGGGTCTACGGCCATACCACCCTGAACGCGCCCGATCTCGTCTGATCTCGGAAGCTAAGCAGGGTCGGGCCTGGTTAGTACTTGGATGGGAGAATAGTGCTGGGTGGGGGCACCTGGATGGCTCACTTGGTTAAAGCATCTGACTTTTGATTTTGGCTCAGGTTATGATCTCAGGGTTGTGGGATTGAGCCCCGCATTGGGCTCCGCTCTGGGTGTGCCAGTGTGTGGAGCCTGCTTGGCATTCTCTCTCTGCCTCTCCCCTCCCCAAAACGACTAGTGCTACGTGCACTGTCAATGCCATTATATGTGCTTCAGTCTTCATATTGCTTTTTTTTTAAATTGAGATATAATTTGTGTGTGATGAAATTCACTATTTTAAAGTATACAATTTAGTGGTTTTTTAGTAGATGCACAAAATTGAGCGTCACCATTATCTAATTTTAGAACACTCTCATCACCCCCAAAAGCAACCTGTACGCATTAGCAGTCACTCTCTGTTCCCCCTTCCCCCCTAGCCTCTGGCAACCATTAATCTATATTCTGCCTTTATTTATGGATTTGCCTATTCTGGACATTTCATATAAATAGAATCATGCAGCATGAAGTCCTTTATGTTTAGCTTCTTTCACTTAGCACTTTTTTTGTCTGTTTTTACCTTTTAGTTTTTATTTTTATTATTTTTTATTTTTTTATATATTTTTTAGAAGGTATTTTTTTAATCTTTTTTTAAGATTTTATTTATTTATTTGACGCAGAGAGAGAGAGAGAGAGATCGCAGGTAGGCAGAGAAGCAGGCAGAGAGACAGGAAGAGGGGGGGGGGAAGCAGGCTCCCTGCTGAGCAGAGAGCCCGATATGGGCCTCGATCCCAGGACCCTGAGATCATGACCTGAGCCGAAGGCAGAGGCTTTAACCCACTGAGCCACCCAGGTGCCCACCTTTTAGTTTTTATTTTTAAATTAAACTCTGCACCCAACATGGGGCTTGAACTCATGACCCCAAGATCAAGAGCCGCATGCTCTACCGACTGAGCCAGTCAGGCGCCCTTTTCATGTAGCATGTTTTCAAGGCTCATCCATGTTATAACATGCAGTAGTACTTCACTCCTTTTGACGGCTGAATAATATTCCTTTGTATGGGCATGCCACATTTGTTTAAGCCTTCATATTATTTCAAGCACATAACACATAGTAAATGCTTAGAACCTGGTGGACTTGTCACCCAGTGCTTTGGAGTTGGGGGCACAGCCTCAATCATGTTCCATCCCAGGTGGAATTGTACTCAAGGAAGAAGCCAGGCCATGAAAGGTCACCCAGATACAGCCTAGTGTTGGGCCTCTCTTTGCCTGCCATGCGCAGTCCTGCCTTGAACTTCTGTACACGGGTCCCCGAAACCTCAAGTTCCCTGTTCTCTATCTCCAGCCACACACAATCTGGTAAGCTGCTCTAGTTCCCAATCCCTCTCATCTGCTCTCTTTACTGCATCCATTGTTTCAGTCCTCCTCTGGACCTGATTTCCTTTTTTTTTTTTTTTAAGTTTTATTTTATTTTATTTATTTGACACAGAGAGAGAGAGATCACAAGTAGGCAGAGAGGCAGGCAGAGAGAGAGGAGGAAGCAGGCTCCCTGCTGAGCAGGGAGTCCAATGCGGGGCTCCATCCCAGGACCCTGAGATCATGACCCAAGCTGAAGGCAGAGGCTTTAACCCACTGAGCCACCCAGGCACCCCTGGACCTGATTTCCTGAAGCAGTCCACATCACCTTGTGTTTTAGACATTTGTTACTGCGTGGTTTAGGGTATATTATATTAATTATCCATTGCTGCATAACAACTTACCCCCAAATTGAACAGCTTTACAATCACTATTCTTTTTTTTAAAGATTTATTTTTTTATGTTAGAGAGAGAGAATGAGCAGGAGGAGGGGCAGAGGGAGAGGGAGAGAGGCAGACTCCCCATTCAGCACAGAGCCTGAGGTGGAGCTCCATCTCACGACCCTGAGATCATGACCTGAGCCGAAACCAAGCGTTGGATGCTCAACAGACTGAGCCACCCAGGCGCCCCTATAATCAATATTCTCATCGCACGTGGTTTCTGCTGAGCAGTTCAGCTGGGTGGTTGTGGCTCAGAGTTTTTCCTGAGGTTGAAGTCAAACTGTCAGCTGGGACTGTAGTCACCTGACATCTTGACTGGAGCCGAAGGATCCCATCCCAAGTGGCTCGCCCCCCTGCCAGGTTGCTGGTGGGAGACCTTGTTACCTGCCACATGGACCTCTCCCTAGGGCTGCTTGATTGTCCACACAATATCACGACTGGGCTTCCCCAGGGGGAGTGATAGAAGAATGAACAAGGAGGAAGTCACAATGTTTTTTATGATGTACTCTTGGAACTCAGACCGTCATTTCTGTAATATCCTGTTGATTACACAGATCAGTCCTGTTTAGTGTGGGAGGGGACTACATACAGTTGCAAATGTAGGAGGCAAGACTCACTGGGAGTCAGCCTACCACAGCATGCCATTGTCACCAAATCCGTTCCACCTCTGGATTACCACCGCCTATTGCCTCTGCTTTCAGACTAGCGTCACCAGACTAGGCTGGTTTGCAGCCAGCCTGAGGGTTTGCAGCCTGAAGTTGGTCGTTTGAATACCACCAAAGCAGGATCTGTAAATTCTGTGAATTCACCCTCATGGAGGAACATGGTCCTTCTCACGCTCAGGTTGACCCGTCCACCTCTACCTACTTCCCCATCCCTTCCCAGTTCAGGGAAATCCCCTCCGCTTACTCCATACCTTTGCCCTCTGCCGTCTGGCTGACTAATGCCTCCCTTGACTTCCAACATCTCCTAGAGAACATCTGTTTGCCATGGACTTTGGACATTCCATCTGACTCAGCCCTCTGATATTTATGTACTTTCAATTTCTATGACTTAGCACAGCTGACTCATCATTGCCAGGTGTAGGTTTTGCTTCCTTCTCGGATTGGTGGTTCAACCACTTCATGTAGCCTGATATCATGCGAATATGCCCCAGCAACTGCCGCTTTGCACTCTCCCCAGGTTTAGTTCTTTGAAATGTTCACATTTACCCAGATCTTCCAATAGACCTCAGCAATAAACAAGTAAACAAACAAAAAATCTCTCTGTCTGGTTACCTGAGTGATTTCTCACCCCCCCAAGTCTCCTCCCCACTTCTCTCTTCTTTCCTGTCAGTCCTCTAAAATGAGCTATCTAGGGGCACCTGGGTGGCTCAGTTGCTAGAGCGTCAGATTCTTGGTTTCTGCTCAGGTTCCTGGGATCAAGCCCTGTTTCGGGTTCTGTGTTCAGCATGGTCTGCCAGAGATTCTCTCCCTCTGTCCCTCCACCCAGTCGCACTCGAAATAAATAAATAAATAAATAAATAAATAAATAAATAAATAAATAAATAAATAAATCTTTAAAAATCTATTAAAATGAGCCCCCCCCCTCTTTTTTAGAGAGAGAGAGTGCACACTTGCAAGCTTGCGGGGAGGAAAGTGATAGCCCATGAAGACTGATGTTGAGATGCCTAAATTTTCATGGCATACAGTAGATGAAAGGATTAAAAGAGTCAGAAAAGTGGGGCACCTGGCTGGCTCGGTTGGTGAAGCATATGACTCTTGATCTCAGGGTTGTGAGTTAGAGCCCCACGTTGGGTGTAAAACTTAAAAATAAAATCTTTAGAAAAATTTCAGAAAATTAGACGTGCCAAAATAGATCCATCATGTTAGGTGAGCAGAAGACCCACCGGAAGATTAGGCTCAGAGGACAGCGCAGAGGAATCCCATTTATCAGGGCTATGGGGAATGCACTGGTGAGAAGGGCCACTAACGTCCCTAAGAAGCTCAGCGGTGCTTTCCCCATAGGACATAACTGATGGAAGGAGGGGCTGTCCTAGGACTTGGCTCACTCATAGTAATGGGCAAGATAGGACCTTGATGTAATATACGCCACATGATGGTCCTTAATGGCAGAAACCAAGGCTTTGTAAATTCAGAGTGGCAGCCAGTAGCCCCGACCGGTGGACAGCTTCAGAGAGTTTGAACAGAATAGAATTTCCTGGGCGCCTGGGTGGCTCAGTGGGTTAAAGCCTCTGCCTTCAGCTTGGGTCATGATCTCAGGGTCCTGGGATCGAGGCCCACATCGGGCTCTCTGCTCAGCAGGGAGCCTGCTTCCTCCTCTCTCTCTGTCTGCCTCTCAGCCTACTTGTGATCTCTCTCCCTCTGTGAAATAAATAAATAAAATCTTTAAAAAAAAAAAAAGAATAGAATTTCCCTAGGAGGAAAGTAGATGGGTAGCCAGCGAAATACTGCTTCCCAGGTATAATCCAAAAAGGATGAGGATTAATAAGCAGGACAGTGAGGGATACAGTCACCTCAATAAAAGGTTACAATTCCTCGCCTGGTTTCCATACCTGAACCAGTGTTCACACATAGAAGCCAGTGGCTAAAGACATGGCCAGGTCCCCAGGGAGAAGGACCTAAACACTATGGCAAGAATTAACTGTAATAACTGCTCCAATCCTTCCCTGAAGAGATCTCAACATCTATGTGGATGACAGAACACTAGGGAAAGGGACTGTGAGGGAGTGGAGGAACCATAAAGTGTCCTCCAAACTGAGAAGGCACTTTGAGACCAAATCACGAAGCAGGCAACTCCATATGGTTCACACAGAGTTTCATTCAGGCTAACTTACAGACGGCGGGGGCGGGGGTCGGGCTGCACAGCTATTCTCTGCAAAGTCGAGATTTAATTCACAGATTTCATAAAGAGAGGGGATGTGAGGGAGAGCATAGCACGTGGTGCTAGAGTGGCCATTGAGCTGGCACACTTAAGATCATGGGCCAAAGATAGAGTCACTCTGGCCATAGCAGACACTGGGATGCCTTTTGTGCACAAGGTCAGAGGTCAACCGATAACCTGAGACATAAAGGTCCCCTCGTTAGAATGTGAGCAAATGGATTCCTGAAAAGAACCAACTCATGGTGAGTCCTCTGAGTCCCTGGACTCACTGGTTGCCATTTCCCTCATCCCTAAATGTGTAGTTGGGATTGACATTCCTGGAAGTGGGACTAACCCTCACATTACTTCCTCACCATGTAGCATAAGAGTTATCACAGTAGGGAAGGCCAAGCAGAAACAGCTGACACCACACCTCGCCCACCCCCACCCCAGGCCAATATAGTATCCCCAAAACAGCACTGCATTCCAGGAGTGGGGGGTGGCAGAGATTAGGGCCACTCCTCAATATTGCAAAGATGAAGAAATGTTTTTACTATCATATTTCTGTTTAACTGCCAGCGTTGACCCTGCAGCAAATGGATGGACCCCAGAGAATGACCACAGACTACTGGGAGGAAGTAATCCCAGTCAATTCCAGCTGTGCCAGATGTGGGGTCTTAACTGGAGCAGAGCTCTGCAGCCTCAGGTACGTGGTTTGTGGCCATTGATTTGGCAAATGCATTCTTCCATCCCATTCAGGAAAGAGGATCAGAAGTAACATGGAGTCTGCTTGAGGATTCTCTCTCTCTTGCCCCTCCCCCTGCTTGCGTGCACCTTCTCTCTCACTCAAATAAATAAACAAATAAATAAAATACTAAAAAAAAATTGTTCATATTCCCACAGAATGGATAACAAGCATTCACAGTCCGCCACTTGGCTGCATTCATTCTTCAGTCTGCTGTTGTGATATAGTCTGAAGAGAATAGACCATTTGGACTTCCCACATAACATCACGTTGACCCATTACATGGATGATAGTGTGCTGCTTGGGCAGGACGATCCTACAAAGATTTGGTGACCTGCCATTGCACCAAAGATTCTAGAAGCCTGATGGTCAGCAGCATGCTCGGACATTTTCTTCTAAGTCAAAGACAAGTTGCTGTTTCTCCTATCCCTTACTGGAAGGAAGGAAGCCCAAAGCCTGTTAAGAATGTTTGGATTCTTGAGGAAACACATTCCACACCTAAGAAGACTCTTGCTGCCCACACACTGGGTTCCATGGAAAGCCATTGGTTTTGAGTGGACCCAGAGCAGGAAGAAGCCCTGCAGTAGGTCCAGGCTGTGATACAAACAGCCCTTCTATTTGAATTGTCTCATCTAGCAGAGCCTATAATGTTAGAGGTGTCCGCGATGGAATAAGCGTGGCATTTAAGGCAAGTCCCAGTAGAAGAAGCACAAGGTGGAGCCCTTGGGTTATGAACAAGCTCATACCAACTGTGTGAAGAATTACACTCCTTCAGAAAAGCAGCTCCTAGCTTGGCCCTGGGCCCTGGAAGAGATAAGAAATGACCATGGGTTCAGAGTGCATTGTCACCAGCTAGGTCCTACTGGGCATGTCAAGTCATAAAGTCAGGCAGGCCTAGCATTAAAGCCATTGTCAGAAGACACCGGCATCCCTGGGATGGAGCTCAAGCAGGACCAGAGGGCACAGGCGAGCTGCGGGAGTCCATAGCCCTCAGAGCCCACTGTCCGTGTCACTCACTGTGCCTGTCCCAGCACCCCACCCCCAGCTTACACCTGGGGTCATATGAGGAGGTCCCCATAACCAGCTAAAGGAGAAGGGGAAAAGCCCAAGTTGGTGGTTATGAATGAATCATCTCAGGATGCAGTACAAACTGAAAATGGAGGCTGTGGTGTAGTCTCCCTTGGGGGGAGGTCTTGAAAAACAGTGGTGAAGGAAAATCTCCCCAGTGGGAGGAGCTTTGAGATGCAAGCCTAGTCATCCGATTTGAGTGGCAGGAGGATGGCCCGAAGTTAGATCAGGTGTGTGGTCATGAGCAGGGACCTGGCTGGCGGGTGGAGCATCACAATGAAAGACACTGGAGGGGCGCCTGGGTGGCTCAGTCGTTAAGCATCCATCTGCGGCTCAGGTCATTCATGATCCCAGGGTCCTGGGATTGAGCCCTGTGTTGGGGTCCCTGCTCTGCAGGAAGCCTGCTTCTCCCTCTCCCACTTCCCCTGCTTGTGTTCCCTCTCTCATTGCCAAATGAATAAAAAAATCTTAAAAAAAAAAAAAAGAAAGACATCAGAAAATTGGAGACAAGAAAGTCTGGAATAGAAGTTTGTGGATGAACATATAGGAGTAGACACAAATGGGAAGTTGTTGTATCACGTTAAGTCCCATGGGTAAGTATCTATTACAGAAGATGTGCCAAGTAGACAAAATAACTTGGCCAATTAATCTAGGTAACTTTGTCAGAGCCCCCTCTACCTTCACTGTTGCATATGGGCCCCTGAACAAAGAAACTATGGGGGCAGCGATGGAGGTGGTACAAAAACCTAACAGCGTGGATGCTCATTTACCAAAATATAGCTACTGCTACCACTGAATGTCTAATCTGCTAGCCATAAAGACTAATGCGAAGCTGTATTCCTTCAGGAGACCAAGAGGAAGCTTGGTGACCGGCTGACTACATTTCTCCTGGGAGGGCCAGCTCTCATGGTGATAGACACTCATTCCAGATATGCAGTTGCCTTTCATGGCTGCAGGGACTCAGGGGCAACCTTCTCTGGGGGCTTAAATATCACCTGATCTACACACACGCGATCCCACATAGTTTCTCATCTGACCGGAGGACACTCTTCATGGCATAGGAGGTCGGGGAGTGGGCCCATGCACATGGAGCCCACTGGTCATATTAGATACCCCACCAACCCAGAAGCTGCTGGATAGATTGGAATGGCCAATTAAAGATGTAGTCGAAGCTCCAGCTTGGAGGTGATACACTGCAATGATGATGGTTCCCCCAGGACATCATGGTGTGTGCCTTCAGTCAGACAACTTAGTATGTTGCTGTGTCTTCAACAGAATGAATCCATGGGTGGGGAAACAAGAAGTGGAATCCAGGAGGGCGCCTGGGTGGCTCAGTGGGTTAAAGCCTCTGCTTTCGGTTCAGGTCATGATCTCAGCGTCCTGGGATCGAGGCCCGCATCAGGCTCTCTGCTCAGCAGGGAGCCGGCTTCCTCCTCTCCCTGTCTCTCTGCCTGCCTCTCTGCCTACTTGTAAGCACTCTCTCTGTGTCAAATAAATAAATAAAAATCTTTGGGCGCCTGGGTGGCTCAGTGGGTTAAAGCCGCTGCCTTCGGCTCAGGTCGTGATCCCAGGGTCCTGGGATTGAGGCCCACATCGGGCTCTCTGCTCAGCAGGGAGCCTGCTTCCTCCTCTCTCCTCTCTCTCTGCCTGCCTCTCTGCCTACTTGTAATCTCTCTCTCTGTGTCAAATGAAAAAATAAAATCTNAAGTGGAATCCATGAGTGGCCCCAGTTAGGATCATTCCAATGACCCAGTGGGCTTCTTTGTCCCTACAACTCTGGGCTCTGCAGAGTTAGAGGTCTTGGTCCCCAAAGGGGCACATTCTTACCTGGGACACAGCCAAGTTCCCATTGGACTACAAGTTATGGTTGCTACCAAGACTTTGGCCTCCTAATGATCAGAGACTAGCAGGTAAGACAAAGAATCCCTGCTTCGTCAGAGGTCATTGACCCCATCAGCAGGAGGAGCTAAGTCAGCTGTTAGACAATGGGAACAGGGAGGACTCTGTATGGACTCTGGTGACTTTTCTGGGTGTCAGTTGGCACTCGTTGGCCCAACTGTGACTGTGAGTGAGAACAGAAATAGTAACTATGGCCTGAGAAGGTGCTCAGACCCCTTAGATACTGGGACTTGGGGTACTCACCCAGGGAAGCTAAGGTGGGAGCTGAGAATGAGGAGAATTAGAATGGATAGTGGTGGAGAGCTATGATGAGGACCAGTTGTGGCCTTGCAGCCAATTGCAGTGAGAGAGGCTAGAGTTCATTCCATGAAGTTCCCTCTTCTAAGTTCCCTCTCAGGGACGGTGGCCCCTGAGAGCCCTGAGGGAGATGTTCCCTGATAAGGATGGAGAAATAGATCCACGCGGTGCACAGGGTGGACTAGAGTGGACATGGTGTGTCACTCAGATGCCCCCGTCAAGTCAGGGCTTGCCGACCAGCTGCCGGAAGATGTGTTTAACTGAGAGCCTCCCATCTGAGCTCCTTCAGGATCTGCTCTAGCATTTGAGCTCAAGTCACGTACTTTTCCAGTGGCCCCAAGGCCATGACTGAGCAGGGTAGTGGTATAAGGGCATAGACTTTTCTGCCCAGTGCTAGACTCCCGCTCCCAGGAGGACTGTCAGACTTTGTGAGGTCTGTATCCTTGGCTGACCGCTCCCCCGGGACCAATTCTGCTTTTCCCCTTGACTTATTCTGGTGTTACACTCCAGGGATCATCTGTACTCTTAATTCCTTATCAGTATCTTGCTTCTGGGGAACCCAAACTGTGACAGGACACATTTTAAAATTTCCCCAAATGTCTGCCTTTTCCCTTCCCACTATCCCTTATATTGTTTTTCATGGATTCAAATTGAGGAGAGAATTTTAGACCTCTCTTCCCAAACATTCGAGCCAAACCTTTCTCCATTCTTCCAAACTCTCCCTTCTCCATTCTCCTATATACCCACTGCAGCATTTAACTACTGATTCCCTTATATTTTACTATTTTATTTCTCCCTATCTTCCCAAATACAAGTTCTTGGAGGCAGGAAATATATGTATTTTTAAACTTCTGCCTGTTCAGAGCCACTAACTAATGTAGGGACCATATGGAAAATGCTATGTTGAATTTATTTGATAATGAAAACCCAGTCCTGGGAACCTGTTAGAACACAAATAAGGCCAAGAGGATTAAAGGCAGTTATGGAAGTAATAGCTACAGGGAACAAAAAGTCAGATGATCCTGTGAGGGCCCCATGTTTGGCTGGCTTTCATGCCAAAGTATTCTATTCCTGAGAGATACTGTTCATCTACCATGGATTACCAAACAGAATTTCTGTTGATCATTTTCAAGAATTTTTTCTTTTATTTTTTATTTTTTATTTTTTTAGATTTTATTTATTTATTTCACAGAGGGAGAGAGATCACAAGGAGGCAGAGAGGCAGGCAGAGAGAGAGAGAGGGGGAAGCAGGCTCCCCGCCGAGCAGGGAGCCCGATGCGGGCCTCGATCCCAGGACCCTGAGATCATGACCTGAGCCGAAAGCAGAGGCATTAACCCACTGAGCCACCCAGGCGCCCAAGAATTTTTTCTTTTAAAAATTTTATTTATTTATGTAATCTTTACACCCATCGTTGGAATCAAACTCACCACCTGAGATCAACAGCATGCTTGGGGCATCTGGGTGGCTCCGTCAGTTAAGCATCTGCCCTCAGCTAGGGTCATGATCCCAGGACGGGATCCAACCCCACATGGGGTGACCCGCTCAGTGAGGAGTCTGCTTCTCCCTCTCTCCCTCTGACCCTCCTCCCCACTTGTGCTCTCTCTCTGCCTCAAATAAATAAAATCTGAAAGAAAGGAGAAAGGAAAAAAGAAAGAAAGAAAGAAAGAAAGGAAGGAAGGAAGGAAGGAAGGAAGGAAGGAAGGAAGGAAGAAAGAAAGAAAGAAAGAAAGAAAGAGTTGCATGCTCCTCCGAGTCAGCCAGGCACTCCGATTTTGAAGAATTTCTAAGTTAACAATCAAATTGTATCATTTAAGAAAAAAACCAAAACCCTATCTGATCAATGACCCACTTATTTCACTTGGGAGAGTGTTGGGAGGAAAACCTTTTTCCTCTTCCAGCTTGGATACAGCGGTTGGGGATCTGCAAATTAACTGACAATGGACAGATTAACAGGAGAAAAGACAAGGTTTATTATCACATTGGGAGCTGGGGGGGAGCTCCCGGTAATGGAAAAGTCTTGAAATAGCCAGTTTATATACCTTAATTTAACAAAAGAGTTTATTTTAGGGCTTCAATGGGAGAGTATAGAAGGTTCTGTTGGGCTTTCTGATGTTAATGGAATGGTCAGTCTGTCTCTTCTGGGCGGCTGAATTAGCAGGAAGCTCCCTTTGAAGGGGGTTAATGGTAGCTGTATCTTCAGGAGGCTCTGCTTTCAGATTAAGAGAATTTCAGATAAAATTTCTTTATGCATCTTTTGCAGCTCGAATGTTTTCTCTTTAAAATAATCGTTATACCCACCCTGGGGATCCAAGAGGGTCTCCGAAAGGATAAGGCCTTGTCCAAATATTTGAAGAGAGGAAACTACCTGAGATCTTGGCATACGTCTAAGCATGCCTGTGACCACTAGCTGTTGGGAATTAAGTGATACCTGCCGCACGCCTGTTACCGAAGGCAGGCAAGAAAGTATCAAGAAGTGTCTCTTCTAAAAGCTCTCGAAAAGGCCAAAAAAAACAAAAAAACAAAAAAACAAAAAAACCAAAAACCAAAACAAAGCAAAACAAAAAAAGCGGAGGAGCAATCACCGCTGTTAAGGGCACGGCGCTGGGGGAGAAGGTGCACATCGGTCCTGGCCGGGTGGACCACGATCTGGGACGCGGGGGCCCGATATGGGGAACCTCGGGTCGCATCCAGGGTCCACCCTGATGGCTGTGTTTGCTCAGATTACTCCCCCCGAGTACAGATTGAGGATAATAGCATCTAAGCCTCGGCGTCGCTAAGATTCGCTTCTGGCGGAGGTAGGGCGCCCAGCCCCGCGCGAGCGCTCGCTAGGGTCTGTGCGTTCCCGGAATGGGTGGGGTGGAGAACAGAAACCTCCTCAAGGGGGCTCCCAAGACGCACGTCAGTCGCCGCTTGGGCTGGCTTATAAAAACTCCACCAGAGCCCCAGATCACTTTTAGTTTCTTTTCTTTCGGAGGAAGCCTCGCCGGAGCCCAGCTGGGGAACGTCACCCTCGCGGAGCCCAGAGCGCGCGGGGGGTCGGTCGGTGGCGGCGCCGGCGGCCCGCAGACCTGCGCGCGCCGTTCGCTCCCCTTCCGCTCGGCTGCCGTCGCGGGTGACTCGCAGCCTGCCGCCGGGATCCGGTCGGTGAGTTCTGGCCTCCCGACCCGCGGCCGAGCTGGAAAGCGAAACCGCTGCGTTCCGCTAACGGCGGCGAGGAGCGCGCGCTCGAGGGCCCGGGGCGCGCCTGGCCCAGCACCGCCCGCGCCCGCCCCCGGACTCGCCTAAGTTTCGATTCTCCCCGGAGCAGAGTCCCGCGCCCCGGCCGACTAGCGCAGCGCGCCATGGCGGACCCGGAGGTGTGCTGCTTCATCACCAAGATCCTGTGCGCCCACGGGGGCCGCATGGCCCTGGACGCGCTGCTCGAAGAGATAAGGCTCCCCGAGGGGCAGCTCCGCGAGGTGCTGGAGGAGGCCGGGCCCGACCGCTTCGTGCTGTTGGAGACCGGCGACAGGGAAGGGGTGACCCGGTCCGTGGTGGCCACCACCCGAGCCCGGGTCTGCCGTCGCAAGTTCTGCCAGAGACCCTGCGAAGACCTGCACCTCTGCAAGCTCAACCTGCTGGGCCGGTGCAACTATTCGCAGTCGGAGCGGTGAGTGCGCGGAGACGGAGGGGTGGCGGCTTCCCAGGGCCCGGCTCTGGGAGCGCTGTCGGGGAGGCTGCTCCGCGAGGGGCGCGCCCTCGTGGGCACCTCGCACCTCCAGGCCCGCGCCTCGCTGCTTCCCCTGCTCCGCCCGCGCTTCTGCTCTTGGCGGTTCCCTTCCGTCCAGCGCCTGCACACCTGTCCTCGATTTGGCCAACTCCGATCGCCCCGGGGAAGACCACTCCCACCCCCAGAGGAATCCTGTACTTTTGGGTCAGCCTGGGTCTAGAGCATTTAGAGGCAGGTTTGGGAACGAAGGAAAGTGCCTCCACCGGGTGGAATCTTGAGTCTTTCCCTCCCTGGTACGGTCGTCCCTGGGCGCGTTGCGCCCTCCGCGCGCGGATTGTCTGTACCGCGGCGAGCTGGCCCTGCCCTTGGCCCTCCAATCCTAGCCGCCTGCATGCCCCTCATTATCACCGCCCTGATCTCTGAGGCTAGTCCGCACCACCTGACCAGAATGGTCCTCTTCAAGGTTACCGGTGAAGTCGTGTCTTCTCCCCGCGCTCCTGCCCCCAGCTCTCCGGGGTGGCCTGAGCGGGTGGCTGCCCGCTCTTGGGACCACTTTGAAAGAGGGCGGTGCATCGCTCGGGCAGCTGCTTCTGGGTTTCCACTTGTTCATTTTTTGCCTCCTAAGTATAGTGTGCTCCGCGGTTTGGGTTCAGCCTTTTGACCTGTCTTCCCAGCCTCTCCCGAAGAGAGCTCACTCCCTTGGGTTCAACTGTCACATCTGCAAAGATGGCTTCCATGGGTGTATCAGCTGCCTCCGCCTTCCAGCTCTATCTGGGTCCTTCTCTCCCAGGGTCCGAGCAACATCTGTACCGGAATATGCTGCCAATCAGTCACACTCATCCTCTTTCCTCCAGGGCAGGGTCTCTGGCATTGCCCCAAGCCCTTCTCCACCCTTCACAACACCTTCATCACCAAGCCTTTTTGTTGAAGCTTCTTATCCCCTTCCTGCTTGGTTCCCCCATTCCATCCCACTTCTGATTGACTGCTTGTGCAATTAGTGAATGCTTCTCTCAGACAATACTCTTTCTCCCCGTCCTTTCTGTCCCTGTGCACTTTTACTCAATTATTTTTCTTGATATACTACTTTTCACACTTGGCCCCTCCTTAAAAACTTTACGTGGTGTCTTGGTGTCCAAAATAGTGGCCATAAATCTTTGTATCTGTGCTTGTTAGCAAAAACCTTTCGATTACTTACTCCCAGTATGTGTGTAGGAAAGCATACAAAAGACCGGTGTTTTAAACCGATGAGGTAGATGAGATAATATTTAAAACAAAAATTTTTAAAGGACAAAATGGTAAAAATTTTAAAAAGTGCTAAATGTGCTCCATTATTAAAGAATATATTTATTGAATATGTTGTGAGGCACCAATTTGAAAGTCTGTTTCTAAGTTTTGGTAAATTAGGAATGAGTATGGAGGGAATCGTCTAAGTCACAGCAACCCAGGAAATCTGGGAGGTGGAAGGGAGGAAGGGGGTGGAGTATAGAAAGGGAAGGAACCTTCTAGTACTGTACTGAATAACAAGAGAGTTAAAAGGATTTATCTTTTTTTTTTTTTTTGCGTTCTTTTCTGTTCTGTTACTAAACATTCTTCAATGAGTGTTGGCTTTTAGTTTTATATATATATATATATATATATATATATAACTCTCATGTTTTAATTTTTTACTCTAGATACTCAAAATATACTAGAGAAAAGAGAATGATTGGGCGTCTGGGTGGCTCAGTGGGTTAAAGCCTCTGCCTTCAGCTCAGGTCATGATCTCAAGGCCCGCATCCCTGCTCAGCGGGGAGCCTGCTTCCCCCTCTCTCTGTCTGCCTGTCTCTCTGCCTCCTTGTGATCTCTCTCCCTCTGTGAAATAAATAAATAAAATCTTTGGAAAAAAAAAAAAGAAAAGAGAATGATGCACTGCTATGTACCCACATTTCAATTCAACAGTTTTCCAAAGTCATGTTTCATTTATTTCTCCCTCCCCATCCCTGTCCGGAGCTCCTAGTATGTTGTTTTAAACAAATCGCAGAGATTATGTGTTCCATAAATTCTTTAGTATCTCTAAAGGGTAAGGACTCCATTTTATTAACCTAACTACAGTCCAACAACCACACTTTTTTACAGTTGCAATTTTAATATAATCTAATATACGGTTGGCATTCAAATTTCCCTGATTGTCTTATAATAGGATTTGTATTTTTAGGAAGAAACCTGCAGAGACATAATCAGTAATTGTTTAAAGATGTTACATATCCATATGTAAAGAAACTTTCAATTTCTTATACATAATATGTTTAGACCTTTTATTTTTTTTAGGAACTTTAGCTTTTTGTATGAAATTATGGTATTTGTGTGTGTGTGTGTGTGTGTGTGTGTGTGTGTGTAAACATCAAAACCAGTTTAAACTCCTATATTGGATTGTTAACCAGTGCTTTTATGTATTTTAAAAGGAGAGACATAATACAGGGATAATTTGGTCTTTTCAAATTTGGATGGATCCTCTGGGGAATTCATTAGTCTTTTTTTCTTTTAGTGAAGTGATAAATTCTTACTTCTTACATTTATTTTTCTAGTTGCATTTTTTTTCCTTTTTCTTTCTTTAAAAAATTTTTTTTTTTTTACGATTTTATTTATTTGTTTTGATAGAGAGAGCATGAACAGCGGGAGAGGTAGAAGCAGGCTCCCTGCCGAGCAAGGAGCCTGATGCGGGACTCGATTTGAGGACCTGAGCATCATGACCTTAGCTGAAGGCAGACGCTTAACCTACTGAGCCACCCAGGCGCCCCTATTTTCTTTTTCATCACTTTTGAATTAGAATTACAAATTTTTAATCCATTAACATGTATTTTGTCCTCATAATAGGGCCCTTGGGAGAATTTTTGTTTTGACTCAAAACCTGGAAAATATGTTTTTTCCCCAAGTGTGTTTTAAAAATATTTCCCCCTTCTTAGAAATTTATAAAATCTTCTAAAACTTGACTTGTAGGAGTACAGGGACTTTGTACAGTTTAATGGGATCCGTTGACCAGTTGATACTATCAGTTGCCTGAGAACAGTTTGCATTTTGCTGGACTTATAAAATTTCCTTTATATTGCTTTATATAAAAATTCCTTTATATTCATAGATAGGACTTCTATCTCTCCTGCAGTTCTAGTCTTTCTTACATGGCTTTTATTTTTTTTTAAATTTTAAAAAGATTTTATTTATTCATTTGACAGAGAGAGAGAGAGAGCACAAGCAAGAGGAGCAGCAGGCAGAGGGAGAGGGAGAAGCAGGCTCCCTGCTGAGCAGGGAGCCCGATGTGGGGCTGGGGGTGGCTCCATCCCAGGATTCTGGGATCATGACCTGAGCCACCCAGGCACCTCTCTTATATTGCTTTTAGCTATACACCTTAATCAACTCGCTTGCTTCAATGTTGGGTATTCACTTGTTTTGGCACATCAGTTTGGATGTTTCTGTTTGCTTTGTGGAAATATATGCCCACACATGGAGTTCTAATCCCAGCTCTGATGCAAACAGTAACTACCATTTATTGAACAAATAACTATGTATCAAGCACTATGGTAAGCACTTTAGAGATGGTATCCAGGATAGTCTTTACCGTGGCTCCTGAGGTAGATATTATAAGTCCTCTTTTTTTTTTTTTTTTTTTTTNTGTACGGTACAGCAGTTTTTTTTTTTTTTTTTTAGATTTTATTTATTTATTCGACAGAGAGAGATCACAAGTAGGCAGAGAGGCAGGCAAAGAGAGAGGAGGAAGCAGGCTCCCTGCTGAGCAGAGAGCCCAATTCGGGGCTCCATCCCAGGATCCTGAGATCATGACCTGAGCCGAAGGCAGAGGCTTAACCCACTGAGCCACCCAGGCACCCCATTATAAGTCCTCTTAATATAAGGCAACTCAGACCCAGACGTGTTTAGAAATTTATGGAAGGCCACAGACCAGATAGCTAGCAGGGTTGTTGTACCCAGATCCATCAGCACGATTTCTTAACTAACTACTTGTGTGGTGAGGTAGCTGTGTGAAGTAGGATCTTTCATTAATTCAAGTTGAGTGTTTTTTTTTTGTTTGTTTTTTTTCCCAGGCATGACTGTTTAACTGTGTGAAGCAGGCTGCCTAGTGTTTTCAGCTAGCTTTGCGGTTTTTGCCAATGTGGGAGTTTCCTCTGGGCTCTTTCCTGTTTGTATGCCTTTCCTGTTTGGTTAATTGTAACTTTGGGTGCGGTGGGTAGATGGAAGAGGTCTGATTGACTATTTAATAAATTGAGGGGGGAGCCCAGATTGCAAAGAATAATCTTTTTTTTAAAAAAATATTTTATTTATGTATTTGACAGAGAGATAGAGCCAGAGAGCACAAGCTGGGGGAATGGCAGAGGGAGAAGGAGCAGGCTCCCCACTGAGCAGGGAGCTGGATGTGGGGCTCGATCCCAGGACCCTGAGATCATGACCTGAGTCAAAGGCAGCTGCTTAACTGACTGAGCCACCCAGGTGCCCTGCAAAGAATAATATAACAAGCATCAGAGTATTTATGTATATTCTGAATATATAATATAACAAAAGTTATATAAAACAAAATCCAGGATAAATAAGCTTACAACTCACCTCCCAGAATAAAGAAATATTTATGCTTTTCATTTTTGCTTCTCTTTTAAAATAAAATAAAAGCCATAACAGGCCGAAAATTATTTTCTATTTCCTAGTCTCATTCCCTTCTCTCCCCAGAAGCAGCAACTATCAGGATTTATGGTGTGTTTTCTGCCCCTCCATGATTCTATAATTTCTTCACGTACATGTTTGTATCCATGTACAAAATGTAGTATTTTTTTTTATATTTGAGAATTTTTATTCAATGTTATGCTTTGGGGATCTATTCCTGTTGATACATAAGGATCTAATTTATTCATCTTAGTGGCTGTATAGTATTTCATCCTGTGATTTATGGCATTGTTCAGTACTTAGTGGCCCCAGGAACGGTCATTTGGTATATTGTTGGTTTTTTGCTTTAGCAAACCATGCTCCCAAGAATATACAAGTCTCTTGGTGCTTCTCCAGAGTAGCTAAATCATGAGGAAATGGAATTGCTGGGCTGAATGGTCACACAGCTTCAATTTTTCCAGATTCTGACAAATAGTTTCCTGTTTGAGAGTCCCAGTTTCTCCATCTTATGGCTGGCTGGGACTTGTTGTTATCAGACTTTTTGTTATTTATGCCAATTCCAAGGGCATAAAATGATATCTTATTGTTTCAATTTTATTTAATTTTATTTATTTTTATTTAATTTTATTTTTTCAGTGTTCCAAGATTCATTGTTTATGCACCACACCCAGTGCTCCATGCAATACTTGCCCTCCTTAATACCCACCACTAGGCTCACCCATTCCCTCACCCCCTCCCTTCGAAAACCCTCAGTTTGTTTCTCAGAGTCCATAGTCTCTCATGCTTCATCTTCCCCTCCGATTTACCCCAGTTCACTTTTCCTTTCCTTCTCCTAATGTCCTCCATGTTATTCCTCATGCTCCACAAGTAAGTGAAACGATATGATAATTGACTTTCTCTGCTTGACTTATTTCACTCAGCAAAATCTCCTCCAGTCCCATCCATGTTGATACAAAAGTTGGGTGTTCATCCTTTCTGATGGCTGCGTAATGTTCCCTTGTATATATGGACCATATCTTCTTTATCCATTTGTCTGTTGAAGGGCATCGTGGCTCTTTCCACAGTTTGGCGATTGTGGCCATTGCTGCTATGACCATTGGGGTACATATGGCCCTTCTTTTCACGATATCTGTATCTTTGGGCATTTGCAGTAGAGCAATTGCAGGGTCATAGGGTAGCTCTATTTTTAATTTTTTAAGGGATCTCCACACTGTTTTCCAAAGTGGCTGCACCAACTTGCATTCCCACCAACAGTGCAAGAGGGTTCCCCTTTCTCCACATCCTCTCCAACACTTGTTGTTTCCTGTCCTGTTAATTTTGGCCAATCTAACTGGGGTAAGGTGGTATCTCAATGTGATTTCGATATGAATTTCCCTGATGGCTAATGATGATGAACATTTTTTCATGTGTCTGTTAGCCATTTGTATGTCTTCTTTGGAAAAGTGTCTGTTCATGTCTTCTGCCCATTTTTTGATGGCAGATCTTTTTAGATCTTGGATATTAGCCCTTTGTAGTGTCATTTACGAGTATCTTTTCCAGTCCATGGGTTGCCTCTTTGTTTTGTTGACTGTTTTCCTTTGCCGTGCAGAAACTTTTTATCTTGTTGAAGTCCCAAAAGTTCATTTTCTCTTTTGTTTCATTTGCCTTTGGAGACATCTCTTGAAAGAAGTTGCTGTGGCCAATGTCGAAGAGGTTACTGCCTATATTCTCCTCCAGGATTTTGATAGATTCCTGCCTCACATTGAGGTCTTTCATCCATTTAGAGTTTGTCTTTGATCGGGATGGCATTGAAAGTATAGATTACTCTGAGCAATTTAGACATTTTAACAGTGTTTATTCTTCTGATCCATGAGCATGGAATGCTTTTCCATCTTTTTGTGTCTTCAATTTCTTTCATGAGTGTTCTGTAGTTCCTTGAGTACAGATCCTTTACCTCTTTGGTTAGGTTTATTCCTAACCTGTTAGGTATCTTATGGTTTTTGGTGCTGTAGTAAATGGAATCAATTCTCTAATTTCCCTTTCTATATTTTCATTATTAGTATATAAGAAAGCAACTGATTTCTGTGCATTGATTTTGTATCCTGCCACATTACTGAATTGCTGTATGAGCTCTAGTAGTCTGGGGGTGGAGTCTTTTGGGTTTTCCATATAAAACATCATGTCATCTGCAAAGAGAAAGAGCTTGACTTCTTCTTTGCCAATTTGAATACCTTTTATTTCTTTTTGTTGTCTGATTGTTGTTACTGGGACTTCTAGTACTGTATTGAACAACAGTGGTGAGGGTGGGCATCCTTGTGCTCCTGATCTCAATGGGAAGGCTGTCAGCTTTTCCCCATTGAGAATGACATTCGCTGTGGGTTTTTCCTAGATAGATTTTATAAAGTTGAGGAATGTTTCTTCTGTCCCTATACTTTGAAGAGTTTTAATCAGGAATGGATGCTGTATTTTATTGTTTCAATTTTAAAAGAATTTTCTCTTTAAAGTTTTTATTATGTGATATTAAGTCCTATGAAAATATATAAAGCATTCAATGAGTTATCTGTGTATGTATGAATCAGCTTCCGAAATACAATATTACTCATTTAACCCTCCCCCCGAATTCTGTGTCTCTTTTTTTTTAAGTAGGCTCCGTGCCCATGGGGCTTGAACTCACCACCCTGATATCAAGAGACAGATGCTTAACTGACTAACCCACCCAGATACCCCTGAAGTCCTTTTCTTGATCATCCCCCCATCTTAGAGGTGATAGAAATAAATACTGTTCTTTGTTTCTCTTCAGCTTTAATAAGGTATCATTGACTAAGAAACATTGTATATACTTAAGGCATACAACGTGATATTTGGTTTTTACTTTTTTAAGTAATCTCTACCCCCAAAATGAGGCTCAAACTCCAGATCTTGAGATCAAGAGCCTCATGTTCCACAGACAGAGCCAGCCAGGCACCCCTGTGATATTTTGATATATGTATACATTGTGAAATAATTTCCTCAGTCAAGCTAATTAACCTATCTCCTCATCTGTTTACTCCTTTTTTTTTGATGATGAGAACATTTACGATCAACTTTCTTAGCAAATTTCAAGTATACATTATTATCATCTATAGCCACCTCAGCCACCTCTCCAGAATTTATTCATCTTATAACTGAAAATTTGCATCCTTTGACCAATATCCCCATATTACTCCCACCCCCCACTCTAGTCCCTGGAAACCACCATTCTACTTTCTGTGAGTTTGACTTTTTAGTTTCCACATACAAGAGAGATCATACAATATTTGTCTCTCTTGCTTGTGTCACTTAGTATAATATCTTTCAGCTTTATCCATGTTGTTGCAAATGGCAGGATTTCTTTCCTTTTATGGCTGAATCATACATATTTCTTTTTTTTTTTTAAGATTTTATTTATTTGTCAGAGAGAGAGAGCACAAGCAGGGGAAAGAGGCAGGCAGAGGGAGAAGCAGGCTCCCCCCTGAGCAGGGAGCCTGATGCGGGACTCGATCCCATAACCCTGGGATCATGACCTGAGCTGAAGGCAGATGCTTAACCTCCTGAGCCACCCAGGCATCCCATATATATTCCTTTGTATATCTACATATCTTTGTCTCTCTCGGTATCCCACATATTCTTTATCTATTCATCTGTTGATGGACGTTTAGGTTGTTTCCATTTCTTGACTGTTGTGAGGCTGCATTGAACACGGAAGTGCAGATATCTCCTTGAGATACTGAGGTCATTTCTTTTGGATATATACCTAGAAGTGGGATTGCTGATTATGTGGTAGTTCTATTTTTAATTTTTTAAAAAATATTTTATTTATTCGACAGAGAGAGAGCACAAGTAGGCAGAGTGGCAGGTAGAGAGAGAGGGAGAAGCAGGCTCTCTGCTGAGCAGGGAGCCTGACTCCGGGCTTGATTCCAGGACTCCAGGATCATGACCTGAGCTGAAGGCAGCCGCTTAACCAACTGAGCCATACAGGTGCCCCTATTTCTAATTTTTTGAGGAATCGCCATACTGTTTTCCATAGTGGTGTATCAATTTACAGTCCCACTGATACTACTCTGTGTTTGGTTTTTATTTTTCCCATTCCTTTATTATTTTTTTTTACTATATACATGTATTTCTAAGCAATATTTAGTATTTTTTTGCCTGTTTTCAAGCCTGTAAATGATATCGATACTAGGTATGCAAATATTTGATTTATTTACTTTAGTGTGTATAGCTTGATGAATCTGAGACTCACTCTTAATATACAGAGCTTTGTTTGTGTTTCTGTACCATCTTGAGACTTGGACAGGATGGATTTCTGCCCTAGGCCCTCTTGCATTACAACCCTAGTTCTGGCTGTATTTTGTTTGTTTATTTATTTATTTAAGATTTTATTTATTTGATGGAGAGCGAGAGAGCACAAGCAGAGGAAGCAGCATTGGGAAAAGGAGAAGCAGGCTCCCCACTGAGCAGAGAGCCCAATACGGGGCTGGATCCCGGAATGCTGGGATCATGACCTGAGCCGAAGGCAGATGCTAACTGACTGAGACACCCAGGTGCCCCTCTGGCCGTCTTCTAGTTAATGTCCCTATTCACTCGCTCTTTGAGGATTCCAGGGGGCCAAGGAATCCTGCCCGTTTAGCACCCCTAGACCATGCTCTGGGTTCTGGGGATCCTGGAATTCCAAGGCCCACTTCCAAGCCTGGGAGGACTTCTTTTCCAGGTCCTCCTATACGTGGCTGGCATGGCCATTGCCTGTGAATGTTGTCTCCAGCAGTGTGGGACACAGCCTGGGGTGGGAAGAGAGAAGGGGTGAGCCAGAGTTGGAAGCCAGGGCCGACTTGCTTCATTCTCACGTATCTTACCAGAGAACTCGGAGGAGTCTGAGGAGAATTCACACGTGGCTTTCCAGGTCATTTTGCAAGTACTCGTTTGTTAAGATAGAAGACGGACTTTTTTTTTTTTTTCTTAAGATTTCATTTATTTGGGCGCCTGGGTGGCTCAGTGGGTTAAAGCCTCTGCTTTCGGCTCAGGTCATGATCTCAGGGTCCTGGGATCGAGGCCCGCATCGGGCTCTCTGCTCAGCAGGGAGCCTGCTTCCCCCTCTCTCTCTGCCTGCCTCTCTGCCTCCTTGTGATCTCTCTCCCGCTGTGAAATAAATAAATAAAATCTTAAAAAAAAAAAAAGATTTCATTTATTTATTTGACACAGAGAGCGAGAGCACAAGCAGGGTGAGCAGCGGGCACAGGGAGAAGCAGGCTTTCCCCTGAGCAAGAAGCCCGATTCGGGACTCGATCCCAGGGCCTCGGGATCACGACCTGAGCCAAAGGTAGATGCTTAACTGCCTGAGCCACCCAGGCGTTCCAAGATAGGAAGACAGAACTTTTCTACTGAACCATTTCGTAGCTGATTTTATACTTTTAAATGTTTAGGTGCTTGGTGCATGGACCTCAGTTTTCTCTTGCCCCGAGTCCCACACGTTTTAGGAGAGGGACTGCTTTAGTTCTTTCAAATGTATAGTTTTCTTTTATAGGAATGTGTGTGATTTTTATGCCAGTTTTTCTTATTATCAAAACAAAGTATTTTGAATTTTTTCATATTAGAAACCATGATGTATTGAATATTATGGTATATCTCTCCTTGTGTACATGTGTGAGAGTTCCCTAGGTATCTACTAGTAGATTGATCTTTAATTTTATGAGATAATACCAAAGTGTTTTCCAAGTGTGTATACTGGGTTTTACTCCCATCGGAAGAATACAATCGTTCCCTTGTTGCATATCCTCGCCATCCAAACATCGGCCTTTTTGGGGGGCGAGGGGTAGGTGAGGAGGGGTGGGAAGAGGTACAATAGCTTTATTTCTTTGCCAGGCAAAGGACACTGCAGCAAAGGTCTGCAAGCCTGCCTGGAGGGGACATCGTCAGCCCTTTAAAATTTGTGCCAATACAGCAATGCAAAATCGTTCTTCGCTGTGGTTTTAATTTATATATTTCTGCGTCTCTAGCCATTTTAAGACCTAATGCTCCTACTTTCAGTTTGTCTTCCTTGGTATCTAATTTTTAGCAATCGCCTCTTATTTCCATTTTTGCATTTTTTTTTATTGTTGTTTTATTGCTCTATTTATTTTTGCTTGGGGTAATCTTTTTTTTTTTTTTTTACCATTTTCAAGTGCATAGTTCACACTTATCTTGATGAGCATCGAGTAATGGATAGAACTGCTGAATCACTAGAACAGACACTTGACACTAATATAATAACCCTGTGTATTAATTATACTGCAATTAAAATAAAAAAAAAGAGTGACCTCCAGACTGGAAAAAAAAAAAGCATACAGTTCAATGGCAATAAGTACATTCATGATGTTGTGCAATCATTACCACTCTCTGGTTCCAGAACATTCTCCTCAGCCCAAACAGAAACCCTACACCAATCAGCATTCATCCTGTCCTCCCCTCTGCCTGCCCACCCCCCACCCCCCACCTCTAATCTACTTGTCGTCTCCGTGGATTTTGCCTTATTCTGGATGTTTCTTGAAAATGGAATCATACAGTATTTGTCTGATTGTGTCTGGCTTCTTTCACTTAGCATAATGTTTTAAAGGTTTGCCTTTTAGTTTTGCATATTACATGTCATCTGTGTGGTGGTATTTGCTGAGGAGGAGTCTTCCTGGAAGTTCCTTCAGTTACTGAATGTGCTCTGTCCGCAGAGTCTAGCTGTCAGGTCGATGCCACAGAGACTGTGCTGTGTTCTGTGACATCAGGGCCCAGAGGGGCGTGTGCCCCATAAGAATCATTTGGGAGTTTTTATTCTCTTTTTAGATTTGCTTCATGTTTATTTTCACTTGGCCGAATCTTACTTTCAATTCCTTCCGCTTTCTGCAGAAATTAAGCTAAGAGACATAATGATGTTATAAGTGTTAGTGTGAATCTCGATAAAATGTTGAGTAAGGGACAAAGAAGCATCTGTTAACAAAATATTTTATACGTTTTACATAATAGAGAGATGGCAGAAGTGAACAGAGAAAACAAATTCAGGGTTGTTTTCCTTCCATAAAAGCATTCTAATTTGCTTACTGCTCCTGACCATATTTACTTCCAAACAGGTATCTTTGATCTTTACCTAAAGGCTACTCTGGAGTTGGCAAGGCCCCAGGATGGGGGTGGAAAAGGAGTAAAAGAATCCAGGAGGACCTAGGATTTCAGGCCCAGTGAGGAGTTAGTTTAAACAAGTTGGAACAGAGGAGCTGGACGTGGGTTTTGAGGACAGAGCAGAGCCCTGTTTCTCCATCTTTTTTGCTCCCCCACACTGAGAAAGAGTTTCATCCGTTTCAGACCTACTCAGAGCATCAGGTCACCTAGGGGAAGAGTTTTCAAACATTTTGCTTCTTTAGCCCTCTCAGTAGAGAACATTTTGAGCATGTACTCCTATTATGTATATATTTACGTAAAAATCACGTAACTAAGGTGTAACTCTTAATTTGGATATTAAATGTTGATTCATTTTTTAAAAGGATTTATTTATTTATTTATTTGACACAGAGAGACGTCAGATCGTAAGTAGGCAGAGAGGCAGGCAGAGAGGCAGGCAGAAAGAGGAGGAAGCAGGCTCCCTGCTGAGCAGAGAGCCCAATGCGGGGCTCCATCCCAGGACCCTGAGATCATGACCCAAGCCGAAGACAGAGGCTTTGACCCACTGAGCCACCCAGGTGCCCCACATTTTTTTTTATCTTTAAAAAAATTTTAAAATCAACTTTCTGTGATTTATATACAGTAAAATGTACCCATTGAAAGTATCCAGGTTGAAGAGTCTTGATAAATGGATATACACCAGTGGACATATGCCAGTGGATACAGACAATTTCTATTAGAAAAAGAAAAAAGAAAATTTCTGTTAGTTCTAAAGGTTAACTTGTGCACCTTCTGAGTTAACCAGTTGATCCTCCCTATTTCTTCGCCTCTTATAGCCCAGGCAATAATTTTTTACTTTTTTAAAGTAAAAATGTGTATAAAGAATTGTAACATTTTTTTTTCACTGTACCCTGAGGTATCAGTTTTGGGTAGCCCCTGGGGTATAGTGGGTAACCAGCTTTGGAGCAGTACTTCTCAAACTTTGATATATATCTGAATCACTTGGGGAGAGTTTTTTTTTTTTTTAAAGATTTTATTTATTTATTTGACACACAAAGAGAGATTGCAAGTAGGCAGAGAGGCAGGCAGAGAGAGAGGAGGAAGCAGGCTCCCTGCTGAGCAGAGAGCCCGATGCGGGCCTCGATCTCAGGACCCTGAGATCATGACTGGAGCCGAAGGCAGAGGCTTTAACCCACTGAGCCATCCAGGCACCCTTGGGGAGAGCTTATTAAAACGTAGATTTCCACGTCCCACATCAGAGATTCTGGTTTAGAAGGCGGGGGGGGGTGGGGTGGGGAGAGGG